>APFE030785778.1:10059-31709 GCA_000404065.3 Pinus taeda
AACATGAGAACTACAAGTCGGATCTACTAATGGGTTGATATCTCCTCGGCGCATGTTCAGATCTGTAGATCTAACAGTCTGGGTTATTCTTGAAGTCTTGAAACTATCCTTACCCGGAGGTACGCAGGTCTAGTGAAAGAAAAGTGTGGAGATACACAGGCACAGAAGCGTTGCAGGTGCGGAGATACGCAGGACCAGAAGCACTGCAGATGCGGAGGGGTGCAGGCAGTTCATTGGACACAGAGCGCACGTACGCAGGAAGTCTGTAAGTCGGAGTGCGCACGTACGCAGGGAAGCAGTTGGGAACAATACATACTTGTACGCAGGCATTACATGGGTGAAGCTGCGTACTTCTCTTGAAGTCTATTTAGCTGTACATGTTTATCATTGCTGTGATCTGGGTTTTGAAGTAATGTCTGATGTCTGATATCATGTTCTGATAACAACAGTCTGAGAGGTGATTGATTAAATGTTTGTACATTGATGGATGAATGGATCGGGTTCTTAATAGCTCATCTGTATGTGATCTGATTGACTAGATCTGGTTGATGACTCACTTGTATATGTATTGATCTAGTTCTTGGGTAATTCAGAAGGTTGGTTGATTATGAGCTTCAATGTTGTTATTGGGTCCAGTATGAAAATTGGATGAAATGTGGTACCTGGAGGAGAAAGAGGTAGGTCAGCACCTACGTACTAGATATCTAAGCTAGTAAGAGTAAAGGAAATCTTTGAGCATATGTAGTACGGTAGTAGCCTGCGAGCAGTAAATGAGATACGAGCTAGTACAGAACATAAGATGGAGGTTTGTAGTTCCGCGCTACTGTATAAGCTGTATCAGTACAAAATATTGTAAAAGGATTTTCCTTATTAAGAAGAAGATTGAGATGACTTGCACAGGTTTGTTTCTCCCGCATTGGTGTTTCACCTATATCATGGTGTTCATGTGTGTGCTTATTGTGTTGATGATCGATTCATGTTACTGCATCTGTTAACTGGATTAATATGGTTGATATGTTTAATGCACTCATTGAAGATCAATTAACTTAATCATAAGAAGTTGTGGAAGTAGCATATATGAATTAGAGTTTGGAAATGAAAAAGTTTTATTAATGTGATAATACTGATTCACCCCCCCTCTCAGTATTATTTTCAACAAACATTTTGTCCTCAACCATATCCCTCACAAACTGATACTGAACATCAATATTCTTTGCCTTTGAATGATAAGCATGGTAGTTTTCCAATAAGATTTCACTTTGGTTGTCACAATCTATCATTATAGCTCATTATACTAACCCCATACTTGAACACAATCTCTATACCAAACTGATTCCTTGCTTGCATGAGTGGATGCCATGTATTCTGCCTTTGTAGTTGAAAGTTTCACAACAGACTGCCTCTTTCTCATCCAACTGACTGCTCCTTCAAATAGCTTAAACACATACCCACTTGTAAATCTTCTTTGATCTAGATCTCCAACCCAATTCGCATCAACAAAGCCATGGATGCACAATACTCTATCAAATCCTGGTCTTCCTTGGTAGCACAAACCATAATCACTAGTTCCACGCAAATACCTGAAAAACTGCTTAACCGTTGTCCAATTCTCTTTCCTTGGTTTTGACATAAACCTGCTCAATACTCCCATTGCATGTGCAATGTCTAGTCTATTACAAACCATTGCATACATGAGGCTACCGACTACATTTGCGTATGGAACATGAGACATGTCCTCTTCCTTATCTTGTGTCTTAGGACATTGTTCAACAGATAACTTTACACCTACAGTTATAGGAACCTTCACTGGTTTACTATCCTGCATATTAAACCTCTGCAGTATTGTATCAACATACTTCCTCTGTTTTAACCAAAGCTTCCTCTTTTCCCAATCTTGTTTAATTTCCATGCCCAAAATATAGTTTGTAGCACCAATATCCTTCATGTCAAATTTGGAGGACAATTGGGTCCTCAAATCCTCAATAATTTCTTTTTTATTTCCAATCAACAACATATCATCCACATACAAGACCAAATAAATAACACGATCACAAGTTAATTTAAAATACACATAGTGATATGCTTTTCTTCTAGTGAAGCCAAGTCCCCGTATATATGTATCAAATTTCTGATATCACATCCTTGGTGTCTGTTTTAACCCATACAAAACTTTTTAAACCTTCATACCAGTTCTTTCTTACCCTTCACCACAAAACCTTCAGGTTGCTTCATGTAGATCTCTTCTTGCAGATCCCTGTGAAGAAATGTCATGCTCACATCCATATGTTCTATCTCAAAATCAAAAGCAACAAAAACAAATAAAAGTAATCTAATAGAAGCTACCTTGGCAATGTGAGAAAAAATAATCAAAATCAATTCCCAACGCCTGGGAATAACATTTTTCTACCAACCAAGCTTTGTATTTCTCCACTTTTCCTTTTACATTCATCTTCTTCTTAAACACCCATTTTCTTCCAATGGGTTTCCTTCCAGCAAACAAATCCACCAGATCTGAAGCTTCGTTTTTGTCCAAAGATGCCATTTCATCAACCATGGCCTCTTTCTAGAGTTTTCCATCCTCTGAATCTACTTCCTCCCTGAAAGTTCTGAGATCATCATCAATAATAGACAAGGAAAAATTTGAACAAAATGCAGATGGAATGTACATTTTTGGTTGCCTTCTTTATCGAACTGATCTTCTCACAACTGGAGTTTGTGGCTCTTCATCTTCTAATTCTTGTTCTATTGTAGACTATGATTCTTCTTTAGCTCAAACTCTATCTTCTTAGGTTCCTTTGTTAGGACTTCATGTTTAATAACATCTTTCACCTCTCTAAATACCACATCTTGGCTATACACAACCTTCCTTGTTTTTTTGTTCCAAAGCTTATAACCTTTTAAACCATCCTTATACCCAATAAAGATGCATCTTTTAGATTTACTATCCAACTTGGTTCATTTCTCCTTTGGAACATGTACATATGCATTAGAGCCAAATAACCTCAGATGTGAAAGAGAGGGTTTCTTACCAGTCCATACCTCATGTGGAGTCTTATCCTCCTACACTGATGAAGGTGATATATTAACCAGGTAACTAGTAGTCTCCACCACCTCTGCCCAGAATTCCTATCCTAACCCGACACCACTAAGCATGCTTCTTGCCTTTTCCATCAACGTCTTGTTCATTCTTTCTAAAACTTTGTTTTTATGAGGTGTGTATGGAGTAGTCTTCTATTGTGCTATACCACACTTCTTACATAACTCTTCAAATTCCTTCTTGCAGAACTCTCCACCATTATTTGTCCTCAACACCTTTATCTTCTTCTCTGTCTGGTTTTCCACTAGAGCCTGAAATTCTTTAAACTTCTCAAAGATTTCAAATTTTTTCCTAAGGAAATATATCCATGTATTCCTTGATGGAACCGACACAGGTCCAAACACATCACTGTGAACAAGCTCTAATATCTCTTTCACCCTCTTAGCATCAGAGGGGAAACTCACCTGATTCTACTTCCCATATAGACAATGTTCATAGAAATCATAATCCAGAGAGCAATTAGACATACCTTCTACCATACCATTACCATGAAGTATTCAAAGGCCCTTCTCTCCATGATGTCTAGGACTTTGATGCCATAACATGATATTTTTTCCAGATATCACTAGATTTTCTGCTCCACTTTCAAGAACCATAGAACTATTGCACCCATCAATAACAATGATACCCATAAGCTTGTACATATTTTGAATCTGAACTCTCCTCATCAATACCAATGCTCCCCGAACCATCTTTCAAGTATCTTTCTTGAATGCTTTTTTTACACCTGCATCATCAATCTTGCTTACAAAAATCCGATTTAGAGCCAATACAAGAATATGTAGAACATCTGCAAGTGTTCTAATCCATTCACCTTGCAACTTCATCTTTACTTTTCTGCATTCAACAATTCTAGCCTTCTTGCCATTTCCTAAGAAGACATCACCACCATCATATTTCTCATACTCACAGAACCACTCCCTATGGGGAGTGAAGTGAAAGGATGCACCTGAGTCAATCAACCATGCCTCATGATCTACATGTGTACTTGAAGAAGAAGCCAAGTACACATCCTCACATTCATCTGAGGTCGTTTTTGCCTCTACAGAAGGAGCATCATAATATTCATTTCCTTTCTGAGGAGCTTTAGATCTACAGTCCTTTTTGAAGTTCCCTTCCTTTCCGCATTTCCAACACACTTTTACAGGTTTTCCTGGACATTTAGATCTCCCTCTATATTTAGATATCCCACTCAAGGACTTATTTTTATTTCTATTATGTTCCTATCCTCTTATAGACAAGGCATATCCATTCTATCCCTCCATATTTTTCTGTCTCATCTCCTCCAACAACAAGGATGAGACTATTTCATCAAAGTTCAAGGTAGTTGTATTGCTACCTATTGCAACACCCAGACTATCCCACAAATCTGGTAGAGAACACAATAAACTGATGCACTTATATTCATCTAAATATTTAATATCAACAGATAACAATTGTCTTACCATAGTATTAAAGGCATTTAGATTCTCTATCACCGAGTCTCCATCCTTTATCCTCAGGTTATACAAATTTTTCTGTAGGAGCAGTTTCTTCACTAGAGACTTAGATTGGTACAAAGTCCCTAAATTGTCCCACAAAGCCTTTGTTGTATCTTCCACTCATACATTCAACAACACTGAATCTGACATACACAACCACATTGTGCTCTTTGCTTTCCGATCCAACTTCTCCTAGTATTCATTTGACATTTTCGTTGGTTTAGTACCTAGATCTAACATGATCCACTGACCTTTATCCACCATCATATCCTCCATCTTGAGCTTCCAAAACTAAAAAATCTGACCATTAAATTTCTTGATCTCTATCATTCTACTTCTCGCCATCTTCTTTCACTGCAAGAATAGATCATGTAGATCTTCCGTTGAACATGCTCTACCACAAGCCTGAGCAAAACCCCTTAGCAACAAAGACGTCCCCTTGAAGCTAAAACAACTTTGACACATAAAACATAAACAATGGCGAGAACATAAAACATAAAACTTATATACATAGAGATTTTCCCCTGGATCTCAAAACCAGGACTACCAGATTGATTTTTCATTATGTTCCTTTCTATGTTAGAATACATATATATACATGCCAAAGCATTCATAAACCTCAATCCATTAACCCTGGATTAGAAAATAACCATAGTTCCCTTGACCGAATATACAAAAAACCATGGGCAGAAAACCATCATGACAAACCATGTGGAACCCCTCTTCCACAAAACCACAGGTAGGTACGCCCACCTGATATAGGGTCAAAAACAATATATTCTTAGGGTGCTGCCCTGAATCCTGTGCAGGGGGGCTACTGCCCCCCTCTAGCCCCCCGATAGGGGGGGCACAACCCCCTTTGGTTCACCTAGTGCAACAAACAAGGGGGGCCACCCCCCATGACCACCTCGCACGTGTGACTAGTAGTGGAAAGAATATAACACACACCCAATAGGGCTCTAGTCCAAAGAGGATAGCTCAACATTAGAGTCAGATAGCAAATTTTACCTATAGGATGAGCCAAATGAGTGGTTACTCATGGCATTTGGAGTGGATTCCAAGAAACAAAATATTATAGACTTAGAAGGAGTGGTGGACTTTGAAGGGGATTTCATTAGTGCTCTCTATGAATAAAGAAGGATAGAAGAAATAACAAGAAGCTAAAAGAGTAGTTGCAATGTGCCGAAGAAGGTATGTATAACTAAAACAATGAGGAATTTTTTTTTATCAAAAAGAAAAACTTGAATAATCCATTAAAAATAAAGACAACTTAGCCCTTCAACTAGAAGAACAACAAAAAACATGTGAAAATCTAGAGGAACAGAACAAGCATCTAAAGCAGGAGATGATAAAAGTAAAGAAGGATATGATCCTAGAGACATGCAAAGAAGAAATTATATCCCTGAAAGTCAAATTAGAAGAAGAAAAACAAAAATAAGAAGTTCTTAATGATTTAATCCATGAATGGGAAGAAAATGGTTAGAGTCTCGAGGCAGAAATTGTCTCTCTGAGAACATATCTTGAGGGAATAGAGACCGAGAAGGGTGTAAATGAAAATTTTGCATATGGGATAAGAAATATATATCATATTTTGAACAGTCAAAGGTCTCTAGAAAACAAGAAAGGTATGGGATATTCTAGACCACAAGAATCTTCTATTAGAAAGATGAACTTCAAGTCCACAGGGTTTGATGAACCTCAGAGTTATGCAAAGGTGCTTCAAGATTCAAGAATCAATGAATATAAAAAGTTAACAAGCAAGAGAGGATCCCATCACTAGAACAAGTATTCCAACTTCTCAGAGGAGTCATACCAAAGGATAATGAATCAATCAACAAGACAACAAAGGTACCTTCATGTACAAACTCATGAAATTTCCAACTTCAGGTACTCTAATTTATTTTATGGTCATTTTTATAAATGTCATATCTTTGGACATAAAGTTATTAATTATAGAAGAGTCAAAGTTGAAAGAGATGAAAATTTTAGATACAATAAGTATCAGAATTTTAAATCTCAAAGCTCTCCTCCCATAAGTAGAAATTCGTTCTCTCCTGTGATGGATGATGTTGAATATTTCAAATGTAATACTTTGAGGCACAAGGTGATTGAATGCAAAAGTAGATTTTAATATTCATCTAAATGCTAGAATTCTTGGCAGCTAGCCTTTCCAAAGGATAAGAAGAATTGGACACATAAGTCTTAAAAGAACATGGAATGTGGACTTGCTATGTCATCACATGATCAAGAAAACATACAGTATGTGGATAGTGGTTGTTCCAAGCATATGAATAGGGATAAAAGTAAATTCATTTCTCTAAAATAAAAGGACAGAGGGAACAATGTCACGTTCGACAAAAATGCTCCAACAAAAATTAAGGGAAAGGGCATAGCCAGTCTTGTTGAAAAGACTATAACTCATAATGTATTGTATGTAGAGGGTCTCAAGTACAACTTGATTAGTGTGAGCCAAATGTGTGATAATGGCTATAGTGTGACATTTTGGTCCAAATATTGTGAGATATGAAATGGAGAGAATGGAGAGCTCGTGGGAAAGGAAGCCAGGACTCACAATAATGTATATGTGTTTGATGACTCCAGAGTAAGCTGCTACTTGAGCAAAACAAATCAAGTCTGGTTGTGGCATAAGAGACTTGGTCATGTGAATTTTGACTGTGTTACATGGTATTTTGTCACGCCTCCTGCACTTCTCTGTGACATACCCTAAAGTGCCCGAAACATGATCATTATACAACATACTCATCCATGTATACAACTTAGATCCCTCCTTTAACTTTTCTTGGAAAATATCTAGAGCTTTCCCTAAAGAAATGGCTCATGAAACCCTAAAATGAGGGTCATCACCCTTATGAAGCCCAAAACCATGATGATTGCCTATTGCACCTTGTTAAGCGAACGATGGCATCACTCTGTTCTCTCTCATGCTCGCAGTGGTCTCAAAAAGGAAGTTTTCCCAAAGAGGATGAGAAGCTTCTTGATCTAGAAGCTTTTAGAGCGACAAGTTGGAGGTGATTTCACATAGATGAGGTTGAATCCTCCTAATTTAACCTCTTGGTCTCATCCCTATGAGCTACCTCCTTAATATGTGGGCATAATCCTATCTTTGGAGGAGGCCTAACTCCCTCTCCCAGCCTATAAATTCCCCCTCTACCATTCCCAAATGGTTGATCTATGTCCATTTGCACCCCTATGCTGAGCTTGTGCTTAGAGGCTATTCATTAGACTTGGATAAGGAGTGTTGGAGAGTTTCTTGGCTTGGACTTGGATTACCACTCAAGGAGAGCCTTTCAACATCAAGGCTATGGTTGTAATCTTCCCCTTTATTCTTTAAATAATAGTACAACTGTTGGTTCATCTTCCCAAAATATATATGTTCATGTATGTATTGGCTTGGCATTCCTTGATCAACTAAGTAGGTTTTTATTGGATTTTATATTAGTTTTGGTATGATTTGTTATCTCTTGGTCACTTTTGTAGGTACATAAGTGTTGGAAGAAGCAGGAATAAGTTCGTGACACAAGCAGTTCGAGGATCTCAACAAAGGAAATCAGATTAGCATTAGAGCAATGCAACCCTTCTCTCTTGTTCTACTTTTCAATTATAATCCAAGAATATGTCTAAATCATTGTCCCCAGTTGGACCTTCGACATGATAGATCAACTTCATATTATCCATAGGCCAACGGCCAGGTTGAAACATTCAATAAGGTTTTGATTACTTTACTTCAGTGTACCATTGGGAAGCACAAAAAAGATTGGTATTTAATGTTATTCTCGGCTCTTTGGGCTTACCGAACTTCTGCTAAGACAACCATTGGAATTCACTCTGTTCCAATTGGTTTACAGTTTAGAGGAAACTCTTCCAATCGAATGCAAAATCTCTTCACTTAAGTTAGCTATCGAACTTCTTCCGAATACCTCATCTAAAGAGGAGTAGCTACTGTATCTTGAGATACTTGATGAGACTTATCGCATTGTTGCGATGTTCATCGAATCTCAAAAGGAACGGGTCCTCACACTTTCTCTGAAGGCGACTTGGTCCTTGTTTACAATCAAGCCAACAGTAAACTGAGGGCAGGCAAGTTCGAACCCATGTGGCATGGGCCCTACATTGTCAAGCGTAGCTAATAGAAAGGTTTCTATGAGTTATGTGATTATGAGGGAAATGAATTGTCACAACCTCGTAATGGGATGTATCTCAAAAACTATTATGCATGAGATTCATATAATAACTTTGTACATTAGTGTGCATTTTTTTTGTTTTTGGTGTGTTTGTTTGCTTTGCAATCATATGTGTTTCTACTTACGTCGTGTTCCACTCGATTTGTAGATGTCATTAGGTCATTATGTTGGTTTTTCTGATGGTGCTTGTCGTAGCACACAAAACCTATCTTCTGTATCATGGGTACTATATGACCCTAATGGCGAGTTGATTAACTTACAAGTTATCTGCCTTGGTCAAACAACCAATAATATTGTTGAGTATAGTGCAGTTATTGAACTCTTGTCAGAAGTAGTCGCTCTTAGAATTAGGGATTTAATTGTCAAGTTGGATTCGCAGCTTGTTGTGTTACAATTAAAAAATCATTATTCAGTGAGAAATCCAAAAATATTGCGTATGTATCTACGTGTTATATTGTTGGAAAGAAATTTTGATTACATTACATATCAACATATTCCACGTAATTTAAATACATTAACTGATGCATTAGCAAATTTTGTACTTGATAAGACATTTGCGTCATTTGTAAAACTCAATCATGTTATGAACACATAAGTAGAAATAAAACATGCATATATAAATATAAATCTATCTATATCTATATATATCTCTATATTATATATATATATATATATATATATATATATATATATAGCAATGCAGGAGTGTTTACATCAAAATGTGAAAAAATAGAGTGTTCTAAGACACTTGGCTTTTAAAGCCTACAAAATGTGTAAAATAATAGATAAACTATCAAACTGCACGGTGCTCATGATAGCACGAGACCACTATGATCACTCGGCCTAGTAGCCTATGCAGTCTCGTAGAAACTACCACAATATGTCTCTACCAATGCAGTGGAACATCGTTGGTAGTGGCATAATCTAGAACCCCTTGAGTGATTACCTCCAAATTGCACTCCATCTCTTTTAAGGGGTCAATCGCTTCCTCGTAGTCTGCACCCACTATCAAATGGGAAGCTTGCCATGATATTGGCAATATGCTTGGTGGTATCTCTAGTCCCACATCTGCACATTTATCATAAGTTGAGTCTTAGCTTACACTTTTATAAAAAACTCATAAAACTTGAAAAAATTCAATTTTTTTTTTACCTGCATCGGTCTATTGTTCGCCTGGTGGTAGAAGTATATTTGGATCCCCTCTAAAATTTGTGCTAGCTTAAGCATCATCATCTACCATAAGCAGTTGGCATTCAAGCCAAGTGAAGAACTGTGGTGGATAATGCATATGTTGACCCATGCCTCCTCAAGGCATGAGATGGCTCCATCTCACAAGCCTTAGATCTCGGGGGGCAGGATGTGGTACTTCTGCCCACTGATACCAGAAGAGGGGCACTCGCTCCAAGAAGAAGGTCATCAGTATAGAACTGAACCCAAATTGCTTCAAGTGTCTGTGCTTACCCTTGGTCATTTTACACTTCATATTCGCCAAAAGGCCTCCACACTAATTGAAGATGGCGGGGGTCAAACATGCGATAACGTACCGAAACTCAGACTTGGAAGCCTCATGAAAAGCTTGCGTGCTAGATACATGCACCATGGTGAACAAAATTGTTCTTAGAATGAGGTTGTTGGTGATTGTTGCAATCTTCACCTACCTTCGTTGGTTATCTCGGCACCAGGATAATATCTCTGGACTAGGCTCTTGGTACTCTCACCTCCTTGGCGAGATCCAAAGAGTTGAATTTCTTCTCCTTGATGGGATAATCCCGTGATGAAATAGATGTTCATCTCCTCCAGTTCTAGTTCTTGCCCTTTGATGATGAAGATCTCTCAATCTACATTCCAAAGGCTGTTAGATAGGGTAGAAACTCCATCTAAGCCCTCAACCCTGTGGTCCTAAAGAATTTTAGCAATCCGCAATCTCTCAAAGCATTTATGCATGCCAGATTGTGAGATGATTGGAAATCCTCGACCTCACGACCTCTTTCTTTCCACTCCAGACCATATTATCTTGCAAAACAACATTTAAACACTTGTTAATGCTTTTTACCTGGATAAAAATCAACATTTTTTTCTTTAAAGAGAGTTTTTAATCTCAAAAAATCGCTCTCAGTGCCATTGCACGAGCCTTTAGGCTTGAGCACGACCATCGCGGGTTCGATGACCATATCCGTAATGGTCGCCGACGACCTAAAATTTTAAAATCCTGCTTTCTGGCATAAAATTCACCGTTTAAATTGCATAAAAAGTAATGAAATGCAAGAGTAGGGATGAGGTTCGCTCTTGTCATAGATGGATCGTGAAATGGTACCCTAGATCTCCCGCAGCAGCCACCAAAAAATCAAGAGAATTAGGGCACAAAAGCACTTTCAGAACTCAGTTTGGTAAAATGGTAACAAACGAAATTACTTTTACCTATTTATAACTTTTGAAAGTCATTTTGTCAAATATTTTCATAATATTTTAATATTTTTCTCTTGATATCAGTGACGGGTGTGTTTCTTGTGCAATTATAGGTGCCTTCAATGTGAACAATGATCATTATTGACTGATTATGGGAGTTTTATTTGATCTCTTTTTCAGACTAATTAAATAAATGAAAAAGGAACCCCCCTGGAGTCATCTTTCAACTCTTTTTTGACTCTCGAAAATTGAAAATATTACCGAGTACTTATCATTTCAAACTCTTTAAAGTAAATGAGTCGACATCACTTCAATATACGTTTACCCCTTTTTCGAGCTGATATTGACTATTTATGAAAAATGTACACCTTGCTTGACATGGTCAAGAGGTTCCCTCGAATATTGTTTTATACCTTTTTAGGTTTGAGGTACAAATTACAAAAAGGGACATGATGGAGTTTTCTTTTTTGTTTCTTTTTCAAACTATCTAAAGATGGAAAAGATGTCGAGTTATTCTTACGTCGAACTCATTAAAACTTCGCGGTGAAAGACTCGTCACCATGATGAGACCGAGCTTCTCCTTCTTGGGGCTTGTAAAACTTACTAGGATGGATCCATTTGAAGAATGAACTTACATAACAAGCATATGCTATCCCCTTCAAGATTGTGATAAAAATAATTGGGGTACTCACTAGAAATAGAGGGTAAAAATGAAGGGAGACATCCTTTGTATAGGCAGCATGTCACTCTAGAACATTACACTCTTTCGCTCTCATGTCGGGTTTGGGATATCCATTTTTCCTCTCATTTGACTAGTCCACATTGTCATCATGACCTTTAGTCCCATGTTGAGTCAGATGCTACCACACTCCAGAGTCGTGTCGCCAATATGTTCAAGAGAAATCTAATCTGAAGTTATTTTACCTATACATTATTTGAGTCATTGCTACTGTCCTGAATATCATACCACTTTATTCTTTATTTCGTGTTGGATTCATCATTGCCCTCCTTCAGCGAGTCACTTCCTGTCGACTTTAGCTCACTATCCAGGAAGATGACTTAGGAACTCCCTTTCAGTACCTTAGAGCTGGCATGCCCTAATGGCCAGTTCTTCGCATCCGACGACATGTCTTCATTATTGGCTTTCGATTAGGTGATTCCATGACTGTTCGACCTCAACTGCATTATCACATTCACAGATTGTATTGTTGCACCTTGATAGCCATGGTCATTATTGGTGGTGTCTCTCATACCTGTTAACGGTCCACATCATTGGTCAGTAATTAGGTGGTTTTCTAGCATGTTCGACTTCAACACGTTTATTCACATGCTGGAATTCGTACATTGATTAGGTCAGGATGGAGCGCAAGACCCCGAGTCTTGTCTGTTATAGCTCAGGCTACATGGAGTTTTATGTTATTCATGATTGTACACATGTTTCTAATATACATATGGCTATGACCAGACCATGAGACTTTATATTTATGACGATCCTTGTTATCTGGATGATTGTGCCATGTCGTGAATCTTTATTTAGTCTTTATCATCTCGATGGTTGCATCCATGCTATTGATTCATGTCTTGATCTCAAATATGTATATGTATATGCGCCCTTGATTTGCAGGTCTCCTGATAGTGTGTGTCCTCATCCTTGCCAAAATCTATTAAAGCGTCTCAGTCATCACTCCTCGTTCTGCCTTCATGCTTTAGGGGGCATCTGTTACACAATATTTTGTCACGCATCCTGCACTTCCCTGTGACATACCCTGAAGTTCTCAAGACATGATTGTTATACAGTATACTCATCCATGTATACAACTCATATCCTTCCTTTAACTTTGCTTGGAAAATATCTGGAGATTTCCCTGAAGAAATGGCTCATGAAACCATAAAATGAGGGTCATCGCCCTTATGAAGCCCAAAACTATGATGATCTCTTGTTGCACCTTGTTAAGCCAGCGATGGCATCTCTTTCTTCTCTCTCATAATCACGATGGTCTCAAAAAAGAATTTTTCCCAAAGAGGATGAGAAGCTTCATGATCTAGAAGCTTACCGAGCGACAAGATGGAGGTGGTTTCACATAGATGAGGTCGAATCCTCCTAATTTAACCTCTTGGTATCATCCCTATGAACTACCTCCTTAAGATGGATGTGGGCCTAATTCTATATTTGGAGGAGGCCTAACTCCCTCTCCCAACCTATAAATTCCCCCTCTACCATTCCCAAATGGTTGATCTATGTCCATTTCCACCCCTATGCTGAGCTTGTGCTTAGAGGCTATTCATTAGACTTGGAGAAGGAGCATCAGAGAGTTTCTTGTGTTGGAATTGGATTACCACTCAAGGAGAGCCTTTCAACATCAAGGCTATGGTTGTAGGATTCCCCTTTATTCTTTAAATAATAGTACAACTGCTAGTTCATCTTCCCAAAATATATATGTTCATGTATGTATTGGCTTGGCATTCTTTGATCATATAAGTAGGTTGTTATTGGATTTTCTATTGGTTTTGGTATGCTTTGTTGTCCCTTGGTCACTTTTGCAGGTGCATAAGTGCTGGAAGAAGTAGGAACAAGTCTGTGACACAAGCAGTTCGAGGATCTCAAGAAAGGAAATCAGATTAGCATCAGAGCAAGGTAGGCCTTCTCTCTTGTTCTACTTTTTAATTATAATCTAGGAAGATGTCTAGTTGATTGTCTCTTCAGTTTCTAGACCCACTCGTTGGGCTAGAGCGATCGTCTCTGTTCATAGAGAGGATTAACCTTGTCAACAGACCGACTAATAAAAGTAATCAAGACAAGAGCTATATGAGGATTGCAAAGGCTATCAAGTCCTGATAATTCAATATGCAAGTCTTCATTTGAAGATTTGGAACTAATTCACACTCGCATCTGTGGCCCAACCAAGATAAAAATACCAAGAGGAGAAATGTGTTTTATGTTTCTTATTGATGATTTTACCAGAGCCACATGGATAATGCTCTTAAAAGAAAAATCAGAAGCTCTTAAGCATTTTAAGAAATTTAAATCTCAAGTAGATTTTGAGAAATATCTAAATATCAAATGCTTAATATTAGACAAAGGGTGAGAATAAATTTCAAGATATTTTGAATAATATTATGAAGAGAATAGCATAAAGAGGCCATATTTTGTGGCCATAACTCCACAAAAAAATGGAGTAGCAAAGAGAAAGAACGAAACAATTCAAGAGATGGCAAGAGATATGATGGATGAAGCAGATGTACCTCACACTTTTTTGGGAGAAGCAAAACAAGCAACAATATATCTAGCAAGCAGAACACAACTTGGGCCTAATAGTGATAAGACTACCTACGAGTTATGGAAGGGGAGATTTGCATTAGTAAAACACTACAAGGTGTTTGGTAGAAAATGTTTTATCAAAATAAATGATAAAAAATAATGGAAAGTGATGAGGTTCATCAATGGGTAAATTATATGGAACTTAATGCAACTCTCCAGCTTACTAAAATCAACTTTTCTCATAATTCTTTACATGTTTTGTTATATTTTTCTTAATGAGAAGGGTAAAGATGAAATGCCATGTCTTGTGGTTTAATGTGCATTGGTTGCAAGTTTTGGAGAATTTTTTGGCTAATTAAATGGTAGGAACTTGAAGGAGACAAGCAAGAGGGATTTTAGGAGATGGGATCTCCCTCCTTAACTCCTCACTCACTCGAAGAGTCCTCCATCAAATCTCATCAGCTCGGAGTTGCAAGCAGCCGAGCCATTAAGATCATTCATAGCCAAGCTAGTGATAGTTGAAGACCAGTTGATCTCGAGTTTGGAAGCCAAGCCTCCCTAAATTTAAGGAAATTGTTGGTAACTTCAATTGTATAAATATGAATGCCTAGAGCCTCATTAGCATTCAAATTTATTTATTTTTTTTGTAGCTAAGAGGTATTTTTTAGTTGAGACATTGTGACTAATCATTCTGGTGTATTTTTAATATTTTAATGAAAATGAGAAGCATTCCCTTGATTCGGAACTGAGTTGACTTAGAGGGGTGAATCTCTTGGGTTAGGGCCCAACCCCTAGCATCAGAGGTTCCTCTTTTTGTATATGTATGCTTAGATTACATTCATAGTTAGTTGTTGAACTGATTTTGGTGTTGTTAATTTGCAAGTATTGGTATGATTAATTAGTTTGCTTCCATTTGTGGATGGTTAGAACAATGGTATCATAGTGACAAAAGACATTTCAAAAAATTTGGTGATAGTGGTTTTCACCTCATCTCTCTCTTTTGGGATCGTGACTTGAGGGATACTTTCATACAACCCAAAAACAAAGTTCTTGCTTTGCTTCATAATCTAGGGTTTCTTGATGAGTAGGTCATTATCTTTAAGTTCCTTAGGATGAGTTGTAATTTTAATTTTTGATATCTTAGGTTTTGCATTGGTTTCAAAGCACTTCCATTCATGAACTTACCCATTAGATGGTAATAACTTTGTTTTCTTCCATTTAATAAATCTTTCCCATGTATAGATGGATTTGTGCATAGATGCAGACAAGAATGTGTGTTGTTGCATTCTACATCACAGGGACACCTCATATCATTTGCCTCATCCATGCCTTATCCACCCTGTTGCCAAAATCCACTAAAATCCCAATTTGAATTCTTGTTTTATAAGCAAAAATTGCCATTTCCATTGAGCAAATCCAACCATATTGAAGCACTTGATTGATATCTGAATAATGTTCACCCCTCCATGCCTTATTCTCCCATTATCTACCTTTCCGACACTTCATTCCACCTTCTATAACACTTCCTAGCCTTTCAGTCTGTTTCCTGTAGTAAAACAGGGGATCCTGTAGTAGAACTAGGACATCCTATAGTTTTCCAGTAGGAAATCCTATAACAACCTGTTTTGAGCCCGAATTTAGCAAAATCATCACTTCAGTTGGGAATAGGCCCCCACTTGACCTCCATACCCTTAAGAACATTCTAACCCTGTTCCTCCATACTTTCTTCACTGCCAAAGAACAAGTGAAGATTAACATTTGCATTCATAAAATGAAGAGATAAAGAAAACTAGTTCTTTTTATTTCTTAATTAGCACATGCATGCAACAATTATAATTCTCTCTGGATAAAATTCCATGCTCAGTTAGTTTAAATCATTACATGTGATAAATAGGGTTAAATTAGGTTTGTTTTGCAAGCAAAATGTGTCAATGAGTAGATAGAGGATTTCATGTCACTTTACAAGCATCTTTAAATTTAGTCTTTCATTCCTTAAAATAGGCAACATTCCTTTTCTTTCATTTAGGATAATTTCCCCTTCTCTAGTTGGTAGTCAGAGTTCTTCTATTCAATAGAAAGTTGGTTTGACAAACCCTAGTGGTTTATCACCCCAGTTGAACAGTGACAATAGTAGACCATTACATCTGTTTGTGTATACAACACTGTCACCTCCAAGTTTGTATGAACCCCAGGTTTACGAAGTAAAGTTGGTAGCCCCAAGAGTTGCAACATTCTTTCTGCAACATTGGTGCACATCACTTTTTGGCATTGTTGTCTTGGAGGTGTCTGAATAGATGTGATTTCTGCTTTCTTTCTTTCTTTCCTTATTTCTTTCTCATTCCACAATTCGATCCATTTATCTAGTAGTTTCAATTTGGTTTTTCTTTGTTTCCATTATGAAATTAGTTCCATTCAGCAAGTAGTTGCAATTTGGTCTTCTTTTCTTTCCATTATACAAGAAGTTAAAAAAAAAAACCCTAACTCCTTTCATGCCTTGTAGGAGTAGAGACAACTTAGGGAAATTTTTTCCAAATACCCCCACCACATCAAATAGCCAACCTTACCTCTTCTTCGATGGATGTGAGTTAAAGGACCCATTAGGCGAACAACCAAAGATTTTTGAAGAGCCTATCGGGGAAGAAGAAGAAACTATTCCACCAACTTACACCATGGCTGAAAATAGAAATGAATGGGGAGACAAATATAGAGATGAGGGTGCTTTTCCCATTAGAGAAACTAATGGGGATACTAGGATGAAAAAAATAAGCCCCTATACTCTTACTCACTTCCATGGCTTGACCTTAGAAGACCTAGATACTTCTGTTATCACTTAAGTTTTCCCAAAAGTTGTAAGAAAGGGTAAGGAGGCCGAGGTAACCACAAACCAATTTTTTAGATACAGATTCTAGCCAATCTGCATCTAGAGAGGGCTCCCTCTTTAGGTTTTAGCTTTGTTTTTTAAAGATATTAGGCTTGATCCAGATTTAAACAGGAACACAACAAATTACAGAGATAACCATATACACAAAGATGCAGCGGAAATAATACTTCATTTCATTGGGCTAATGGAGTCAAGTAAGATGGCTTAATTGGACTAGGTTTCTTAACAAATGATGGTTTCACAGGGCAAGATGATCAAACAGGGAACAAATAAAGATTTGGAGTAGATGGAATGGGTTTCAAAAATGGGTGAAGGGCAATTAAGAATCATTCAACCTATTTAAAGAGGGAACTTGGATGATTATTGATAAAGAGCAGTGAAGAATTCCTTAACAAATAATCAGAATGAAAGAACTAGAACATAGGAGCAATTAAGATTTCACTGTTTATCCTAATTCAAATGAAAACATGGAAAATGATAACTTTTGAAGACAGAGTGCAATAAAGAAAATTCTGAATTACTCTTTTTCGTTTATCATTCAGATGTGAAACAGAGATGATATAATAAACAAATAAAACTTTAAAACATAAGGTATAGAGGACTTATTTATCTAGTGTTTGCTTCAAGAAATCTGTGAAAAGTCCCATGCATTAATTATTTGTCCAGCAAGGCATGCGAAAATTTGATCCAATCAGCACTTTATTCCAAAAAACCAGTATTACAGCATTGTATATGAATCCACCCTCAATACTCCAATTGAGGGAGTATTTATACAAAATATTTTACACAAAATATGTCATAACAGAGTGAGATATGTTCTAGTGATGACAAATCATTTTTACAAGAAAATAGAGACAGCTAGTCTCGAAGATAGGAAAGAATAAAACAGATGATGTGCTGTTCCTATTTGTGCTGGGTGTGCTGGAGGTAGGCCCTTTTATTTGGCTTGCTATTGTACCTTCGTGCTAGCTGCCCCATTTTACTGATACTCTTTACATGCTCTGATACTTTTCGACTTGTTTTGACCATTGTTCACCTTTGTTCATCTCTGTTTATCTCAACAAGGTAAATAGCCCAAAATTTACATTTTACCAAAGGTAAATTTACAAAATTTCTAACATATCTTCCCACCATTTTTGTTTTGGTAATTTGTGCCTCTGAAGTTTTCTTAGAGTTTCATCAGTCTCTGTGCATCTTAAGAAATTCGGCTGAATAGTGAATAGGTGCTTTACCTCATGCTCAATGTAAAATAAGTTCTCTAAACTGTCATAGAGAACTCGGCCTGTGGGAAGTGCTTTCACTCCTACTGCACTTGATGATGAGCTAGCTTGATGGCCAGCATACTTATTCAACTTATCTACATAATCAATGTGTTTCATTAACTTATCGTTAATGACCAAAGGACTTGGTAGCCCTTTACTCTGCAAAACTGTGAATTTTCCATAAAAGAATTAATTTCCACTTGCATGTCTTGGCATCTTCTCTCTAAGTTTTGCATTAAAGTTCTCTTAGTTAGAGCTCTTTTGATTTCCAAAATGGTATCTGTTTTATTTGAGATTCCAAGTACTTCTAACTATTCTCTGTTTTTGGTATTCAAATAATTGATAAGCCTGTTGGCTTCTTTTGGCTTTTTACCCAACTTTGCTCTTGTCTGCTGAATTGCTCCATGGGTTGCTTTCACTAAGTCTAGCTGCTCATATATCACTGTGATAAATGGCCAAACATCATTTATGGATTGAATGATGTTGGCCCAAATGATTTTCCTGATATCTTCCAAAGGCTTATCAAAAGTGAGCTCTTGTTCTAATGTTTTCACTTTATTCTCTAAGTCTTTAATTTCCCTTGTCTTTTCTACAACACTTATTTTGGAAATGTCATAATTTCTTTCTGCCTTAGCCAGTTTCTCTTTCACCTGTTTCAACTCTGTATCTTGTAATCTCAATTCTTCCATGGAATTTATCAATTCTTCTATGCTCATATTAGTACTGCTGCCTGGTGCTGTTGCTGTTGTTGATGTGACTGTGATGACCTCTGTTGTGGTTGTTGGAACATGTGGAGTCAATGCTGTTCGAGGTGTGGAGGGGACTGCAATTGAGACTATAGGGATTACATTAGGAGGTTGGGAGGTCGACTCTCCTTGCCTCTCTTTCAGTGCTTTTTTGGGTGCATGCTCTGTATCATTTAATCTTTCATTGAGCTTCATGAGCAGGTCCATCATATCTTCTTCTGATTTTTGTTGGATACTTCTACAGCCTGTGGGTGCCTTGAAGGAGTTAGCTTCTGTTGTTTCCTCAGGGTAGCATTGTCCTCTTCTTTCTTCTTAATTAGTGCATTTATGCCTTTAACATCTTTGGGATCATGTCCCAATTCAATGATGATTTCCTCTAATGATTTGATTCTATTATCCTTGGCCAAAGAAGAGGCTCTCTCCAAATGTAATTGAGCTGTTGTGTTGTCCAAAGAATTTTGCAATTTGTGGGCTATCATTGCTTTGTCAGTAAGTGTGGGATAAACCATTTCCCCAGTCTGCTTATGAAGTTCAATTTGGTCCAAAGGATGAATATCTTTGGCTAGGACCTCCAAATTTGTTCTAATATAATCTGCTACTGACTGGGGTTGCTATAATTTCGGCTTAAAATAACTCATCAACGCTTTTCCTTCTTTAATGTCATAGGCTGACATTAATCTATGTTGGTTTGTGGGGGCCATTTTCAGATATTGACCGTAAATTTGAAGCCTTATTGGGTCATTCCTGGCCTTTATCTCTCTCAAAGTTTTATTGGTGTCTGATGCCTGTTTACTTTGTGGCCTCGTGGATGATACTTCTACACTGTGCTATCTTTCTAGCTCTTGCCTATGTGAGTTAGTTGATGTTTCTACCACTGGGGAAGTCTGCTGGCTGACTAACCTTTCACCTCTTAGACTGTCAGTAGTTTCTTCAATGATTTCCTCTTTTAAAAGATGATTTAGCCTTTGCCTTTTTGCTCCAGGTTGTTTTGTAGGTCCACTAATTGGTGTATTGGTTTCTCTATCTCTTTTCCTGTTCCTTTCCTCATTTAGAGGAGTTTGTAATGCAGGGATTCTGCTGCTTTAGTTTGGGCTGGAGGAATTTGCCCTTGGCTCTGTTCCTTGGACATTCCTGGCTGATCTGTCATTGTATGCTGCTATGTGGTCTTTACTTCTTTGCCCTTGGAAGTCCCTGTAACTGGTATGCTGGTTTTCAGTGCAGGCTGTTGAGAAGTTCCAATAGAGGATGCTCCAATTCCTGATTGTTGAGGAAGCTTGAAAGATACCTGTCCAAAAGAGTCTAGGTCAAGGGTTTTTTCAAGATCTTTCATAGCCATTTCCATCTTTCCTTGCTCACTAATCTCTTCTATTAAGGTCCCTTCTACCCATTCATCCTGATTTGCAAACTATTCAATTTCTGGGATCCTATGATGTATATAAACTGACAACCTGTTATTTGTTCTTCTGTCACATATGAAACCATTTGGGTCATAGGGCACCCACCAAAAACTCTTCTTCAATCTAAGCCGATCTTCTAAAAAAATTTCAGCATCTTGCCATGCATCCCTAGAATTTATGACATAAGGGCCTAACTGGTTTTTGATTCTTAACTGAGCCTTCTACTTTGCATTACAAAAATGGTTCAAATCTACCTTTATGATCTGTCTGAAATACTCTAGTTCAAATAATCTCATGGGCACATATTTAGGCAGTTTGAAAGGGCAAAGTTCACACCCATATATTCTGATTTCATGTGTGATTTTGGTACAGGTACCAGTCACCTATCCTGTATTGTTTAAAGAGTTGCAAAATCTTTTTCATGTCACCATTGAGTCTAGGAGGGGGAACTCCTGTCAATAGAGTGGATGCTGGATGTACAAACCAGTCAATGAATTCATTGTAGGTATAAGGAGACTCTAGAGTTCTATGAAAGATTGAGGTCCAAAGGATTACAAACCTTCTATTTCCCTTTGAATCCAATTTACTAATTGAGAAAGGACAACTGTCTGGCTGATAATATAACAAAATATGATATATAAAAGATGTATATTTGAAAACTCCTTCCCTATCTAAACTCATTAATTGATCATGGATTTTATTGGCAATGAAAGTGCCATAGTCATACCTGACTGCAGGAGGCTGTCCAGGAGTAAATATTGACAACAAAACTAGAGTAATATCATCAACATACTCATTGGTATTAAATCCCATGATCATGGATATCATGTCAACAATAAGTCTACCAGTTTCAGTAAAAAAGGTTTGCAGATAGGGAGGTGGACCCGTGGGTTGTTAATTTGGTAACATAAACATCTGA
>APFE030785778.1:33889-88575 GCA_000404065.3 Pinus taeda
AGGAGTTATATATTTATATATTTTAATAGTTAATATGACTATGAAGTGTAAAGCGCTAAGTTAAAACAATTTATGCATATATTCAAACTTAGGCTAAAGATAAAAAGGGGTTTTTTAGGTGACATGGTGCATTATTCCTAAGTAAAATAGGATTTTACTTAGGAAAACTTTATGAAATGAAATGAATGACTCATGGATGATTTATGAACACTTAGGCTTTTAGATCATTGGGCCGAGGGTCCAGTCCCTCCAAAAGTTAGAGAAATGCTCTGAGCCCCTTTGACTTTCAAAGACCTTAATGCTTAGGGGAATTTAGTGAAGTGTTTAGGGAAAATGTGAATGGAAGTTAGTTACTTAACTTTCCCTTGATTGAACTGCATCAAGTGTAATGTCTGCCTTGCACTTTGTGATAAAAGTAAAAGTTAACACATTTAGAAATATTTTTCATCACAAGTATCATTCTGCAACACCATCTACCTACCCTACCTACTTTAGCCTGACATTTTTTCTTCTTTATTCGGGTGCACTTAGACTGGCAAACCCTTATCAGATCATCCTTTTCTTTTACATGGAAAGCCTACCTAAGTCTACACTTATTACATCCAAGGGCTCAGATTAAACAATTGAGCTCCTTTTAATTTACTCTACCTATCTACTTATCTGCCAAGATTAAAAAGTTTGGTCAGATTTTATTCTCTATCTCTAAAACATGAAATTCAAATATGAACTAGCCAAGCTTGAGTTGTTTGACTACTCATCAATCGTGGCAAAAGTTCAGCAAGCTACACACAATTGCTTATTTACAGAAAATGAAATAGTAGTGGCACTTGGACTTGCACACTTTCCTGGTCTATTTTGTTTGGGGTTCATTTCTTTCACTTTTTTGACCATTTTATTCTTTTTACCCTTGATTTTTCTTTTCAGGTATACCCTCTTCACATTTTTTAAATTTTTTGATTTTTTTGACAATATGGAAAACTTTTGCAACAAGAAAGGTATGAACATATTACAGAGCTCATCAAGTCAATCATGAAATATGACACCTATTGGTATAGGAGCATAACACTAGCTCCACTTGGGGATGGCTTTTCTTGGTGAAAAGTCAAGAACACCAGGTCAGATGGCCTTCTGAATGACTATTACTGTACTCTGAAATTTCCTTCTACTGGTTGCTTTATTATATGTATGACAATACACTTTTGAAGCTTAGGGCCTTCTCTTCGGGCTTCAACTTCATCAAGCTACTATCCAATCCAAACTGTGAAATTACCAAGGATATAGTATATACATGTTAACCTCAGAATTCATTAAAAAGTTGGATCAAAGTAATGTTTCAGCATCCGACCATTAACTGGTCCTTCTCCTGTCTCTGTACCGTCCAAATTCTTCAAAAAGTAAGTATTGTTCCCTTGCAAGGCCTGAATAATAAAAGGTCATTTCCATAGGAAGTCAAAATTTCCATGTTTTCCTGTTTCTTCTCTCCTGGAATCCCATCTCAAAACTTTGTCTCCAAGTTAGAAATCTTCTGCCTTGGTTCTTTTATCAAAATTTTTCTTGAGTTTCTCTTGTACTGCTTGAGATCTTTGATACACTTCTTTTCTATTCTGCTACAAATGGATGGTTTGGTTAATTCTCCTTTGAACGTTATTGGGCTCCACCTGAGCTTCCTGAAGTAGTTTCATTACAGGAATTCCTAAAGATGAAGAAAATACAGCTTCTAAACCATAGACTAGTTTATAAGGACTAGTCCCAATAGATTTCTTTGTAGTAAGTCTATCTGCCCACAGTGCATTAGTAAGTGTCTTGTGCTAATTTTTCTTGTTTTCTTCCAATAATTTCTTAATGATATTAATTAGGCTTTTATTGGATGACTCAGCCAGACCATTACCTTGAGGGTAATAGGCTGTGGAATAACCTAAAGTGATATGGTATTTGTTACAGAAACTTATCATTTTCTTGGATTTGAAGGCAGCAACATTGTCAGTGATAATCTTCTTAGAACAACCAAATCTGGACAATATGTTGGTCTCTAGGAATCCTATGATGACTGTATCATTGGCTTGTCTGCAAGGAATGGCTTCTATCCATTTGGTGAAATAGTATGTGGCTGTTAGAATCCATTTATGTTGGCCAGAAGAGGGAGGGTGAATTTCTCCAATGAAGTCCAGTCCCCATTGTTGGAAGGGTTTTTTAGTAGAAATTGGTCTCAAGGGTAAGGGTAACAGTTTCCTCTTGCCCTAAAAAATCTAACATTTGTGGCAAGCAATACCAAACTTCTTTACATCAGTGAACAAGGTTGGCCAGTAAAATCCATCTCTGAGGATTTTGTCTACAGTTGATCTCCAGTAAAGGTGTCCACTACAGTCTCCTGCATGAAATTCTTTAAGAACCTTGTCAGCTTCTTCTTTTAGTAAACAATTCAATAGAATATCTTCATGATTCTTCCAAAAGAGAACATTATCTAAAATACAAAATTTCGAAGCTTTCATCTTTAAAAACCTTTTCTTTGTTCTGGATAATCCTAGAGGAGATTGCAAGTTTAATATTACAAAAATTATATCCGCATACCAAGGTGAATCTAAGAAAGCCTGACTGATCTGTGGAGTCGCCATCTTCTGTTCATTATCTAGTTCATTAATATCTAGGGCTTGGCAATTTGTTTCAGTCATGAGTTTTGCAAAACCCTGTCCTTTTATAAGCTTTGTGGGTTTTATTTCAATATCATATTCCAATGTAGTAGCAATCCATTTATCTCGTTTGCCTTCAATTCCATCTTGGGTCAGGATGTCTTTGACAACATCGTTTGGCACATAGGGTATTATATGTGAGTACAATATATAGACTCTAAAGTCTTTAATAGCTTTCACAAGTGAATTTTTCCATGATTTTGTACTTTAATGGTGCATCTTTTAGTGCTTTACTAAAAAAGGCTATGGGTTTCTCACATCCTTTATCATCTTTTTGCAGTAAAACAACAGCAATGGTGTGTTCTGATGCAAATGAAAATATTATGAAGTCTCTATCAAACTTGGGACTTGTCAGGACTGGTGCTCTAGTCAAAGCCATTTTAATTTCTTCAAACGATTATTTGGCTTCTACTGTCCATTTAACTTTTGCATCATTTTTCAACATTTTAGTAAGCAGTCTAATTAATTCAGCTAAGTTATATATAAATCTTCTCAAGAAGTTAATCTTTCCTAAGAAAGCTTGAAGTTCTTTGACATTTCTGGGGTGGGGTATTTGCATAATGGCTTCTACTCTCGCAGGATCAATTCTAATGCTATCTTTGGAGATGATATGGCCCAAGAGTTTGCCTTCTTCTAGACCAAAGAGGGACTTTTTAGGATTTAAGGAAATGCCATATTGTCTGCATTTTAAAAATACTTGTTTCATATGATCTAAATATTGCTGAAATGATTTAGAAAAAACAGTCAGGTCATCTAGATATATGACCAAGAAATCATGAATTTCTTTTGCAAAAGCTATGTCCATTGCTCGTTGGAAAGTTGCCCTTGCATTTTTAAGTCCAAAGGTGAAATCCTAGAGGCACCTACCACCCTTTGTAAAATATGATCCATCTTAGGTAAAGGGTAATTGTTTTTCAAAGAAACCTTGTTTACATTCCTTAAATCAACACAAAGCCTAATTTATCTAGTGTTTTTCCTAGTAGGTACTAGATTAGATACCCACTCTGAAAATCTGATAAGAGCAATTGTCCCTGCTTCATACATTATTTTGATTTCTTTTCAATTAAGGGAAGCAGTACAGGGTTAATCCTTCTGAGCTTCTGTTTGAATGGTTTTTGATTTTCCTTTAAAGGGATTGTATGTTGAATTATAGAGGTATCATAAGATTTCAGGTCCTCATAGCTCCAGGCAAATATATCTTGAAGTTATCTCATTAATTAAGCATATTTGAGTTTTTGTTCAGGAGGCAAAGATTTGGATAATTTTACCATTTTTGGATTTTCTTCAGTTCCCAGGTTATAGTCTTCGATATCAGCTTTTAGAGGTTCCATCTTGGGTTTCCTTGGGATATCATTAAAATCAAATAGATCTTCCAAAAGAGTTAATCCTTTAGGCAATTCATTGTCTTTCAAATTAATGACTTCAGATTCTCCTTCAATAATTTCATCAATGTCCATTTCATTGAGATCCTGCATTTCTTTATTGGTAAATGTTGTTGGGTGAAGCATTTGAGTTGCACTTTCTGTTGAAATGTCTATTTCTATTTGATTTGTCTGACCAAATTCAGTAATTGTATCTACATCTATATTAGTGCCAGAAAACTCTTCCTCTAATGTTAAGAAGTTGTTAATTTGAATATCATTGTCAAACACTTGCCAGTTCTTTACATTGTCTGGTATGGCTGGCCTATGTCTGATCTCAGTTGTGAAATGATGATTGGGCTCAAATGGTAGTTTACATGTGCTAGCAAACATTTCCAGACTATAAGCGTGCAAATTATGTTGTCTTGGGACTTTAGCTAGCGAGTTTCTAGAAATGTATTGAGAATCTCAATCATTGTTCCTCTATAGGATATAATCTAGGATTGCTTGTGAGAAAGTTTCTTTTTATCTGTTGAATGATTAAATCAGAATCTCTTAGGGCTGATACCCTAATGGCCCCTAAACTTTTGACCAGTTTAAGACCTAGCAATAGAGCTTCATACTCAGCCATATTATTAGTGCACTTAAAGTTTAATCTGTAGGCATGGCCTTCAGCATAATCATTCTCAAGATTATGCACCCAAATTCCTGCTCCTTCTCCTAACTTGTTAACTGAACCATCAAATTCTAAGTACTAAAGGATCTCATGTTCATAGTTAGTATCAGGGTCTCAGGGATTTGTTTAATAGGAAGATTTAGTTTTTTAGTTTCTTCCGTTTATTTTTTATTATCTGATGTGTCATTGTTCTCAGAAATTTCTTGAATTTGAACACTAGACTTTTCATTTGTGACTTCTTCTTGTTCAATTGCTAAAACCTTAACTTCATTCAAAGGACCAATTTCAACATTGTAAAGGATGAAAGAATCCATATCAAAGTGTATGGAGTAGATAGAGAAATTCTGATGTCTCTCGTGGCTACTCACCACATATTTCATTAAAGTTTCTCTGTACAGTTTCTTAGGTTGACCAAATACTGAAATAGTAGCATAAGACATGTCTAATTGTAGAGATCTTTGAAGCTTCACACCCCAAGATCTAGACAGTAACATACCATACTTTGGTGGGATATCAGCTACTACTATGTCCATTAAGATGATTTTGGTAGGATATTAGACTAATGATACACATAAATCTTTGATCAATCCTAGACATCTGACCTGACTTGAATCAAAAGAAAAAAGGTCTTTGTACGTCCTCGTGATGTCTAGGTCCAGTTTCTCCATCACAGATTTAAGCATTAAATTATGAGAGGCACCAGAATCAAACATGGCATTATGAAGTATTTTATCATGTATGTTCAGACTTACATAGAAAATAGGAACTCCTCCATCTACTGATTTTCCATTTATCTCAGGGCCAAAAATCAATTCTGGTTGATCATCAAAAACATTTACTAAATCTTCATTCACAGAAATTTGTAGTGACCTACTGATTTGACTTCTGTAGACATCATGTTTAGCCAATTCTGATAATGGAACTACTATTTTTAATTTGCCTACTTCAGCCTCAAGATTAAAAGGTTTTTCAGTTTGAGTTCTTGCATTTCAGACATTGGGATTCTTTTTTTTTGTTATATTTTATGTGTTTCTCTCCTTTTCAGGAGTGGGGTTATGAGCTGAAGTTGTTTCCAAATCAACTTCTGGAGGTTCTTCTACATTTCCTTTGGGAGGAGTAGAAGTGGAAGATTGTTTGTTTTGTGGTTGATTATCGGATACATCCTCGATTATTGGGTTATTTGGATTAGGATTATTTCTGGAAAGAATATGTACAGGGATGTCATTACTCTTACTTTTGTTGGACTGTTTTGTATCTTTCTGTTTATTGGTTTCAGGAACATCTATTCTTCTTCTCTCAGATTGTATTGTTTGTGGACTTCATAAACAACTGTATCATATCCCTCCCTGAAGTCAAATGACTCACCTGACTTAGTTTGGAATTGCTCAAGCATGTGAGCTTCCTAATCCTCTTGGGTCAAGAAGACTTGTTGTTCATTGTTGAGTCCCATTAAATTAATTTAAGTGTCTTATGTTGGTTCATCAGAAGTTGAGGCTTCAGCATAATTTTCCTGGAATGGGGGCCTAATGTTTTGGTCAGGTCCAGTCTTTCCAGTATTAGGATTTTGGTTCTTCTTGAAATTTGGATTTCTACCAGTATTGCTTGGTTGACCCTCCCAAGGGGATTTTCTCTTAATTGTTTCTGCTCTATCACCAAGCTTGTCCATTCCTTTAATAATAGCATCTAATTTATGTTCAAAGGTAGATGGTTCCTCTTTAGAAGGTATCCTCCTTTCAGCTCTGGCTCTAGCTCGTTTGGATACCAGATTGGCCTCAACGCTGGCAACTATACTTTGCATTTATTTTAAGGTTCGAGGAGCTCTTTCCCTAAGTTGGTATGCCATGTTAGAATTAAATCCATCAGGGAATTTTATTAATGCCAAATCTAGAGGAGGTCTAAGATTTTGAGGAATAACTTGGTAGACATTATTAAACCTAGTACAGTAATATTGGACAGTTTCTTGGGTGCCTCTTCTCAGGTTGTCGTATTCTGATAAAATGTGGAGAGGGTCTTTCTTCTTTTCCCATCTATCTAAGAATGTTTGATAAAGAGCTTGTAGGTCATTAAACTGTTTGAAGGGAGGGCTCTAAACCAAGTTCTATCATCTCCAGTCAAACTTTGAGCAAACACCCTCATTCTAACGTCATTAGCATCAACTTCATATATTTCAAAATAGTTTGTCATTTTCTTGGTATGTTGTTGAGCTCTGTAAGTGCTAGTACCATCAAATGGGGAAATCTTACTCTGATAATCTTGGGGCATAGCCATTGGGTTGGTAGGTAAGTGCAGGGGAGAATACCTGTTCGCCATGGTTGCAGGGATAGATGAGGCAATTGGTGTGGTAGGGATGACAATGGGAATATGAGTTGTAGATGGAGGGGTGGAAGGTGTAGCTTGGGGTTGGGAAGTCTGAGGTGTTGATGATGGACTTGGGGGATTAGTAATGATCACAGAAAGTTTAGGTGTTCATTCAGAGGTAAGCTCTGATTGGATGGAGTTCTGCAGATGTTGATCAAAATGTGAAGTTACAACTTCAAGCTGTAAATCTTCAAGAAATACGGGATCATGAACTATGTGGGCTAACTCAGATTCCAAAAAGGTAACAAATAAATTGGTTTCAAACCACTCATCAATAGGTTCGTCCTCAAGGTAAACCCACTTCACAGGACAAGATCTTGATCTATACAGAGGTCGAGAACTAGCAGAACTGTCTTGGCTCTCTTGCCTCCTAAGAATCCTAGGAATCAGATTAGGGTTTTCAAACACAGGTGGTGGATTTGGATCAGGATTAGATCTAGTGTAATGAATCCTTTCTGAAGCCAGGTTTCTAGGTATATTTTTTGAGTTTTTCTATAAATGGGTATGACAATACAAATTTAACAATTTCTTTAAGAAGCTTTTAGATATGGGTTTTGAACTTTCTCAAAGACTTTGATAAGAGGAACTAATCAACTATTTGAAACCAAATGTCCAATCTATAAGCTAGATCGGAGATAGACTGAAGTAGCATTCATTTATTTCCGCAATTGCAAAGCAAAAGCATTTCAAAGGCTACCTGGTTGGCTTTAGGCTCCATCTGTAGCTTAGAAAGTAGACAATAGTAACAAACAAATTTTTCAGATCCCCAACAGAGTCGCCACTATGTTATCACTCAGGTTTTCCCAAAAGTTGTAAGAAAGGGAAAGGAGGCCGAGGTAATCACAAACCAATCTTTTAGATACATATTCTAGCCAATTTGCATCCAGAGAGGGCTCTCTCTTTAGGTTTTAGCTTTGTTTTTTAAAGATATTAGGCTAGTTGTGAAGTTTGAGAGTTTTGTTTGAATTTGGGTGGTGAGATTCGATAGCAAAGGGGTAAGACTGAGTAGTTCAGGCCATTGGGCTAATGGATTCAAGTAAGATGGCTTAACTGGACTAGGTTTCTTAACAAAGAATGGTTTCACAGGGCAAGATGGTCAAACAGGGAACAAATAAAGATTTGGAGTAGATGGAATGGGTTTCAAAAATGGGTGAAGGGCAATTAAGAATCCTTCAACCTATTTCAAGAGGGAACTTGGATGATTATTGATAAAGAGAAGTGAATAATTCCTTAACAAATAATCAGAATGAAAGAACTAGAAAA
Organism: Pinus taeda; assembly: GCA_000404065.3. Lineage (NCBI taxonomy): Eukaryota > Viridiplantae > Streptophyta > Pinopsida > Pinales > Pinaceae > Pinus > Pinus taeda. The sequence goes on from APFE030785778.1 coordinate 42,235, forward strand.
CAAGAGAAATTAAGATTTCACTGTTTATCCAAATTCAGATGAAAACATGGAAAATGATAACTTTTGAAGACATAGTGCAATAAAGCAAATTCTGAATTACTCTTTTTTGTTTATCATTCAGATGTGAAACAAAGATGATATAATAAACAAAGAAAACTTTAAAACATAAGGTATAGAGGACTTATTGATCCAGTGTTTGCTTCAAGAAATCTGTGAAAAGTCCCATGCATTAATTCTTTGTCCAGGGAGCCATGCAAAAATTTGATCCAATCAACACTTTATTCCAAAAAACCAGTATTACAGTAATGTATATGAATCCACCCTCAATACTCCAATCGAGGGAGTATTTATACAAAATATTTTACAAAAAATATCTCATAACAGATTGAGATATATTCTAGTGATGACAAATCATTTTTACAAGAAAATAGAGACAGCTAGTCTCGATGATAGGAAAGAAGCAAACAGATGATGTGTTGTTCCTATTTCTGTTAGGTGTGCTGAAGGCATGCCCTTTTATTTGGCTTGTTGTTGTACCTTCATGTTGGCTGCCTTGTTTTACTGAAACTCTTTACCTGCTCTGATACTCTTCGACCTGTTTTGACCACTGTTCATCGTTATTCATCTCTGTTTATCTCAACAAGGTAAATAGCCCAAAATTTACATTTTACCAAAGGTAAATTTTCAAAATTTCTAACATATCTTCCCACCATTTATGTTCTGGTAATTTCTGCCTCTGAAGTTTTCTTAGAGTTTCATCAGTCTCTGTGTATTTGAAGAAATTAGGCTGAATAGTAAATAGGTGCTTTACCTCATGCTCAATGTAAAATAGGTTCTCTAAACTGTCATAAAGAACTCGGCCTGTGGGAAGTGCTTTCACTCTTGCTGCACTTGATGATGAGCTAGCTTGATGGCCACCATACTTATTCAACTTATCTACATAACCAATGTGTTTCATTAACTTATCATTAATGACCAAAGGACTTGGTAGCCCTTTACTCTGCAAAACTGTGAATTTTTCCATAAAAGAATTAATTTCTACTTACATGTCTTGGCATCTTCTCTCTAAGTTTTGCATTAAATTTCTCTTAGTTAAAAATCTTTTGATTTCCAAAATGGTATCTGTTCTGTCTGAGATGCCAAGTACTTCTAACTGTTCTCTATTTTTGGTATTCAAATAATTGATAAGCCTGTTGGCTTCTTTTGGCTTTTTACCCAACTCTGCTCTTGTCTGCTGAATTGCTCCATGGGATGTTTTACTAAGTCTAGCTGCTCATATATCACTATGATAAATGGCCAAACATCATTTATGGATTGAATGATGTTGGCCCAAATGATTTTCCTGATATCTGCCAAGGGCTTATCAAAAGTGAGCTCCTGTTCTAATGTTTTCACTTTATTCTCTAAGGCTTTAATTTCCCTTGTCTTTTCTACAACACTTATTTTGGAAATGTCATAATTTCTTTCTGCCTTAGCCAGTTTCTCTTTCACCTTTTTCAACTCTGTAACTTGTAATCTCAATTCTTCCATGGAATTTATCAATTCTTTTGTGCTCATATTAGTACTGCTGCCTAGTGCTATTGCTATTGTTGATGTACCTGTGATGACTTCTGCTGTGGTTGAAGGAACATTTGGAGCCAATGTTCTTCCAAGTGTGGAGGGGACTGCAGTTGAGACTATAGGGATTACATTAAGAGGTTGGGAGTTCGACTCTCCCTTCCTCTCTTTCAGTGCTTTTTTGAGTGCCTGCTCTGTATCATTTAATCTTTCATTGAGCTTCATGAGCAGGTCCATCATATCTTCTTCTGATTTTTGTTGGATAACTTCTACAGTCTGTTGGTGCCTTGAAGGAAGTAGCTTCAGTTGTTTCTTCAGGGCAGTAATGTCCTCTTCTTTCTTCTTAATTAGTGCCTTTATGCCTTTAGCATCTTTGGGATCATGTCCCAGTTTAATGATGATTTCCTCTAATGATTTGATTCTGTTATCCTTGGCCAAAGAAGAGGCTCCCTCCAAATGTAATTGAGTTGTTGTGTTGTCGAAGAAATTTTACAATTTTTGGGCTATCATTGCTTTGTCAGTGAGTGTGGAATAAACCATTTCCCTATTTTGCTAATGAAGTTCAATTTGGTCCAAAGGATGAATATCTTTGGCTATGACCTCCAAATTTGTTCTGATATAATCTGCTGCTGACTGGGGTTGCTGTAATTTCAGCTTAAAATAACTCATCAACAATTTTCCTTGTTTAATGTCATAGGCTGACGTTAATATCTGTTGGTTTGTGGGGGGCATTTTAAGATATTGACCATAAATTTGAAGCCTTATTGGGTCATTCCTGGCCTTTATCTCTGTGAAAATTTTATTGATGTCTAATGCCTGTTTACTTTGTGGCCTGGTGGATGATACTTCTACACTGTGCTGTCTTTCTAGCTCTTGCCTATGTTAGCTAGTTGATGTTTCTACCACTGGGGAAGTCTGCTGGCTGACTAACCTTTCACCTCTTAGACTGTCAGTAGTTTCTTCAATGATTTCCTCTTCTAAAAGATGATTTAGTCTTTCCCTTTTTGCTCCAGGTTGTTCTGCAGGTCCACTGATTGGTGTATTGGTTTCTCTATCTCTTTTCCCGTTCCTTTCCTCATTTAGAGGAGTTTGTAATGCAGGGATTTCTGCTGCTTTAGTTTGGGTTGGAGGAATTTTCCCCTGGCTCTGTTCCTTGGACATTCCCGGCTGATCTGTCATTGTATGCTGCTTTGTGGTCTTTACTTCTTTGCCCTTGGAAGTCCCTGTAACTGGTATGCTGGTTTTCAGTGCAGGCTGTTGAGAAGTTCCAGTAGAGGATGTTCCAATTCCTGATTGTTGAGGAAGCTTGAAAGATACCTGTCCAAAAGAGTCTAGGTCAAGGGTTTTTTCAAGATCTTTCATAGCCATTTCCATCTTTTCTTGCTCACTAATCTCTTCTATTAAGGTCCCTTCTACCCATTCATCCTGATTTGCAAACTGTTCAATTTCTGGGATCCTATGTTGTATATAAACTGACAACCTGTTATTTGTTCTTTTGTCACATATGAAACCATTTGGGTCATAAGGCACCCACCAAAAACTCTTCTTCAATCTAAGTTGGTCTTCTAAAAAAATTTCAGCAACTTGCCATGCATCCCTAGAATTTATGACATAAGGGCCTAACTGGTTTTTGATTCTTAATTGAGCCTTCTTCTTTGCATTACAAAAATGGTCCAAATATGCCTTTATGATCTATCTGAAATACTCTAATGCAAATAATCTCATGGGCACATATTTAGGCAGTTTGAAAGGGCAAAGTTCACACCCATATATTTTGATTTCATGTGTGATTTTGGTACAGGTACCAGTCACCTATCCTGTACTGTTTAGAGAGCTGCAGAATCTTTTTCATGTCACCAGTGAGTCTAGGAGGGGGAACTCCTGTCAACAGAGTGAATGCTGGATGTACAAACCAGTCAATGAATTCATTGTAGGTTTAAGGAGACTCTAGAGTTCTATGAAAGATTGAGGTCCAAAAGATTACAGACCTTCTATTTCCCTTTGAATCCAATTTCCTAATTGGGAAAGGAAATCTATTTGGCTGATAATATAACAAAAGATTATATATAAAAGATATATATTTGAAAACTCTTTCCCTATCTAAACTCATGAATTGATCATATATTTTATTGGCAATGAAAGTGGCATAGTCATACCTGACAGCAGGGCACTGTCCAGGAGTAAACATTGACAACAAAACTAGAGTAATATCATCAACATACTCACTGGTATTAAATCTCATGATCATGGATATCATGTCAACAATAAGTCTACCAGTTTCAGTGAAAAAGGTCTGCAGATAGGGAGGTGGACCCATGGGTTGATAATTTGGTAACATAAACATTTGAGCAATACGGGTTATCTCTGATTTGGGCAACTAAGGGGATTTTTCAAGAAGATATCACAGGGAAAGAGGAGCATGGGGCTGAGTGGAATGGAACTGTATCATTTCATTAATGGAATTAGTAGTTATGGGAAAAAGAATAGTTTGGGATGGGGACACAACTTCTCTATGGACAGGGTCATAGTTGGCACAACATTGATGAATGATATCTGGGAAAACATGGACTGAGGGGAGGAAATACAAGGGAAGATTGGATTCCCATAGTCCAAAAAGGTTAGAATTGTTCAGGTGACTATCACTGATTTGGAAAAATATTTTAAGGTGGTTACTATCACTAGAGAGATCTTTTATCTGGAAATCTTTGGTGGCCATGGGTAAATAATCTAAGTCTTTATGGGGTGCATTCATAGGCGCGACATTCAGGTCTATGGGAGTTTCCATATTTGGTTATTGTGTATTCAAATTGGATTTCAGACTTCTAGGAGAAAAAGGAACTAAATAGCGGTTTTAGGGTCTTTTATGGTAATTACAGACTTTTTTTTCCTTGAATTCGGCCTTTCAGGTTGAATTCTCAATGAAAAACTGAAATTACAAGTTCGCTGAGTGAATTGGGTAAATACCTGGATTTAAGGAGGCAAACTATGTAATTTGCAGGTCGAATGATGAACTGCAGAGCACGACACTGGAGTTTCTTGGCCAAGTGGTGGACTGAATGCTCATACAGTTGACTAGACGTATTTTTCATGGAACACAGTTTGTAGGGAATAATGGTGAAAATGACATTTTCTCGTTGATTTAACAAAATTTGGTTTGGCGGGGTTTTTTTAGCATTTATTGGGCGGATGACATTAGAGTGATGGGACATCTTGTCATTAGCGGAGGGTGGTAAGCGGTTTACCCTGCATCACTTTTGGGGCTGGGCAGTTTCGGGTCAGGGGCGAGCGAGCATGTTGGGAACGTGATGCGTGGCGGAGGTACGACGGAAAACCGCCTTTCAATCGCGAGTTAAAGCAAGGCAGGAAGGGTGGTTGTGATATGATTGTCGACCGTCGGATGATGGGGGGACGATCAGACGGTGGATGGGAAGTGAAGATTGGCGGGAAGTTAATGCAGCAGGCCCTATATAATAAATAGTGTTTTTAATTGTATTGGGCGAATTTTTATTGGTCGGAGGGTTGGTTATTAATTAACCCGGATGGTTAATTAAACCTGTTATGACGGGGCGGGGGAAGGTTATTAACAAACTTTGAATAAGTTTATCAATCCCTGTTTTAAACTATATAATGGTTATATACCATCGGGGCGGGATATAGATAAAGTGTCAGGATTTTTATATAATTATATTAATACGGGAAGGGTTAAAAGTTTCGGGAGTTATATAATAGTGGTTAAAAATTAATATGAAATGAAATAATAAGCGCCAAGCTAAAATATTAGGAATTTACATTTAAACTTAGGCTAAAGGGGTTTTTTTAAGTGATATAATGCCTTTCCTAAGTAAAAAAGGTTTTTCACTTAGGATAATCTTCATAAAAGGAGACGAATGACGGATGAATGATTTATGAGCACTTAGGCTTTTAGATCATTGGGACGAGGGTCCGGTCCCTCCAGAAGTCAGAGAAATGCTCTGAGCCCCTTTGACTTTCAAAGACCTAAATACTTAGGGGAAATTAGAGAAGTGCTTAGGGAAAATGTGAATGGAAGTCAGTTATTTACCCTTGCCTTGATTAAACTGCATCAAGTGAAATGTCTGCCTTGCACTTTGTGATAAAAGTAAAATTTAACACATTTTAGAAACATTTTTCATCACAAGTATCATTCTTCAACATCATCTACCTACCCTACCTACTTTAACCTGACATTTTTTTTTCTTTATTTGGGTGCACTTAGACTGGAAAACTCTTATCAGATCATCCTTTTCTTTTACATGTCAAGCCTATCTAAGTCTACACTTATTACATTCAAGGTCTCAGATTAAATAGTTGAGCTCCTTTTAATTTACTCTGCCTATCTACTTATCTGCCAATATTAAACAGTTTGGTCAGATTTTATTCTCTATCTCTAAAACATGAAATTCAAATATGAACTAGCCAAGCTTAAGTTGTTTGACTATTCATCAATTGTGGCAAAAGCTTAACGAGCTGCACACAATTGCTTATTTACAGAAAATGAAATAGTTGTGGCACTTGGACTTGCACACTTTCTTGGTCTATTTTGTTTGGGATTCATTTATTTCACTTTTTTTACCATTTTATTCTTTTTACCCTTTGATTTTTCTTTTAGGGTATACCCTCTTTACATTTTTTAAATTTTTTGTTTTTTTTTACAATATGGAAAACCTTTGCAACAATAAATGTATGAACATATTACAGAGCTCATCAAGTCAATCATGAAATATGACACCTATTGGTATAGGAGCATAACAACTTCTATGTTCAAATTTGTTGTCATATGAAGAACTTATTATTATACCTCTAATGATCAAAAGTTCAAATTATTCACATCCACTCTCAAAGATGCAGCCTTGCATTGGTTCATGGGTTTACCTGGGGATTATATCACCACTTGGGCTCAGATGAAACAAGCCTTAAAAAATAAGCATAGGGACTACTGTAGGTCCAAATATACCAAAGAGGAAATTTTTAGAATGACCTCGGGACATGATATGAGGAAAGATTCTAGCTCAGTTACAAAAGGGCTAGGTGCAACCTTGATCCTGAATCGCTTAAGTGAGTCCTTCTTAGGGGGATCAGGGAAGGTCTCCTAGAAACCCTAAAATTGTTGTCAGGAGGGGACATCTACCAATTACCCTATGATGATATTAAGATAGTTTTCAGGAATCATTCTAGGGTAGCTAGAAAGAAGGGTAGGGCTAGTTAAGATGTGGCCAGTTCATCCTCTTCCAACACATCCATAAAAAGAGAAATTGGGAACATGTTGGAAGAATTTAAGAGTGAAATGTTGCATACCCTTTCTTTGCAAATGGACACCGTGAAGATCAAGCGGAAGTAGGAGGAAGCAGAGAGAGCCTTAGCTATCTTCTTCCCTAGATGCACCATGTGGTGAAGTAAAATTATAAGTGTGGACACGAACGAATTCCTCTAGCCCGATGATGGGTCTAGCCACAACAGATACATTCTATGGAAGATTTCCTTAGGTTAGAATCAATCAAGAGGGCCTACCTCTTGGTCGCTTATCCTATTTGATGATGTTCTCGCTTTCTCACTCCAACAATCTCTCGCTTCCTTCTTCAAGCTCTTGAAACAAGTAAACAACAACAACACACAAACATAATAAGAGACAAATTGAAATTCAACCTACTTAATGAGTCAAGAAGCATCAAGACACGAATATGTAATATTACAAAACATGTAGTAAATCAATCGATAGTTGCATATATTAATATCAAAGAGAGATTACAACCATTCATCTTAACGTCGCAGTCTTCCTCTGACAAGACTAGGTTCCCACACACTTCTGCTAGCATTCCATGATGGCTTTAAACAACAATAGCTTAAAGTATTTTCCCTTTAGAATTCACTCCAAACCAAACACACTTCTCCCTCACACAATTAGATGGCTACGACTAGTAATAGCTTGCTTGTCTAATCAAATAGTATACTCACACTCAACCAACACTCTAACTAGCTTGTGCTTGGGAAAAAGGAAGGTTTATATAGGAAATATGGATGGGATATAGATACTCTTCTCATGGGAGAAGGACTTATCCCTTGAGTTAGTTCCATAATTATAGGGGAAAAGAGCCCAAACTGTCATCCTCGACCCCATCTGGAAAAACCATTTACCAGACTTCCATTACAGAGCTCCAGGAGCTGGAAGCTTCGACTCTAATTTAAAAAACTTTCCATAATAGGACTAACGCGACTAGAACACAACTCATACGCATCGATCGGCATGGGGAATAGTGCTAATATCTGCACATTAGTGCGGGGGAGACAAATTTCATTAGCATTGACCTTGTAAACTGGGCAAAACAAAAGTTTCAGGGGAAATGGTGCAAAAGGGAAATGATATGCTCATGAAGAGGGACATAATGGGAGTTTCTTCATGAGAGAAAAACATGTGCCATTCACCGAAGAGGTCCTCCAGGATCAAGGAACGGGGAGTACAAGGATAGTGACAAAATGTTGTGTAATAGATGCCCCCTAAAGCGTGAAGGCCGAATCGGAGTGAGAGATGAAATGCTTTATAAATTAGTGCGGGGAACCGGTCTTCCATCAGAAAACCTGCAAGAAAGTACATATACATAAACTAAGATCTCTATCAAATGATACATGAATCGTGGCATGGAAGCAACCATCTAGAGAATGATCATGTAAATGGATCCAGGTATGGGCGCAACCATCCGTCAAAGAGGATCTTAACAAAACCAAGTTATGGTCGCAACCATCCAATAATGAGAAGGATCACATAGGATAACTCATGGTCTAGTCGCAGCCAACCATATTATACATGCATATCATCATAACCATGTCACATCACTTTACAGCGTAGACTTTTGTGATCTGAGACCAAGGTCTTGCGCTCCAAAATGACCTGATCAAAGTACAGATCCTAGCATGCGAATAGATGTGTTGATGTTGAACATGCTAGAAAATCACTTGATTACCATTCAATGATGTACACTATTAACAAGCGCGAGAGAAACCACCAATAATGACAATGGCCCTCAAGGCACTATCAACACAATTCACAGAATGTGAATATAGGAACAGAAGTTGAACACCTGTGAAATCATTCAATCGAAAGCCAATGATGTGAACTTATTGTCGAGTGCGAAGAACTTACCGTTAGGGCATGCAAACTCTAAGGTACTGGAAAGGAGTCTCTCAGTCAACTTCCCAGATAATGAGTCGATGTTGACGGAAAGCAACCATGTCAAAGGAGGGCCATAATGAATCCCACATCATCGAGGCGAGACGAGAGGATGCAAAATGATTTTGGATGATAGAGAGCATCAGAAGTTAGTGTAACTGCAGAAGGACAACTCTTGAACATATCAACGACACAATTGGAAGTTTGGCGTTTTTTGGATCCATGGAATCAGTGGTCATAATGACGTGGTAGAGATCAAATGGAAGACAAAAATGAATGGCCCAAACCCAGGAAGGTCAATGATGCAAAGGAGGATGTCCCAACTCGACACGAAGCAACGAGTGTCATGTTCAAGAGTAAGTTGTCGACATGACTCGATAGATTTCCAATTTTCTAGCGAGTACCCCAATCATTTTTTAATTGCAAGCTTGAAGGGGATAACATATGCTTGCATTGTAAGTTCATCCTTCAGATGAATCTGACCTAGTAAGTTTAACGAGCCCTAGGAAGGAGAAGCTCATGTTCGTCATGGTGACGAATCCGATGTCGTTTAATAGTTTAACGAGTTTGACAAAAGTGTAACTTGGTATCTTTTTCATGTTTAGAGAGTTTGAAAAAGACACGTAAAGGAAAACTCCACATGGTCCCTTTTCGTACAGTTGTGTCTCTCGAGCCTGAAAAGGTAGAAAACAATAATTGAGAAAACCGCTTGATCATGTCAGCCAAGGAGTACCTTGTTCATAAATAGTGCCTCCCAGCCTAAAAAAGGGGTAAATGTATACTAGGCGCATGACGTTTCGCATCCATTAACGAGTTCGAAACGATAAGGGCTTGACCATCTTTTAATTTTTAAAGGGTCGGAAAAGCGCTGAAAGTGGACCCCCCATTTTTATTCTCTTTAACGAGTCAAAAAGGGAAAAATACACGGCAATCTTTTCATATGAGTTTAACGAATCGAGAAAAGCGCTGAAAAGTGACTCATCGCCATCATCGATCATCCATTACTTGTTGCTGCATAGGTAAGGCAAAGCATATTATCAAGTCCTTGAGGTAAAATAGGTAAAAAAAATTACAAAACCTAATATTTTCATGAAAAAATGAACAAAAAGGGGAAAAGTAAATATATTTTTACCATTTACCATTTTACCTTTGCAGTGAAGACTTTTCACCTACTTTTGCCCTAGTTTTTCCAAAGCATAATATAGGAGATTGAGGAGGTCAATCGACGAGCCGTCAGTTCTAGGTAACAGCAAAAGCCCTGAGCTCCATTTACATGCTATTCATTTATGTTTTTAGCCATTTTTTAGGATTTTAGGGAGGTTTTTGAGAAAAAATTTCACCCTTGGTCGGCGCGATTTTAGGGCACGGGATCGCGCCGGCCGAGGGTTATTTTCATAACCATCCACACTGACCAGTGCGAATAGACGCACTGGGGTCGTGGATCAGGCAAAATCATCTTTCTTCAAAAACTGACCGTTAGAACTTGAATTTTATGTGCCAAAAATGATTGACTCAAATAAATGGCTTTTGCAGGATAGAAATTGCTGAAAAATGGTGGATTGGAAGGAAAGAGAACATGAAGATGTTGACATCTAGGCATTGAATGATCCAAATTTCCTGGAGGCTTTGAGGGCTTGTGGGCTCCTCAAATTTTTCCTTACTCCAAGGATGCAGGTCCAGCCCGAGTTGCTTCGATATTTGATAAGCCTTTGTGACATTAATCGCAAGATTTTTGTCATTGGGGACTAGGAGATGGAGTTAACAACTTCAGATATCTACTTCATCACCAGACTGTCTCGTAGAGATAAGCTAGTGAACTTGTATGGGTCACATCTAGTTGGGGCAAGCATATCTTCCCTACTTGTTGAACATTGTCCTGAGGCCCTGAAATCTAAGAACGGGAAGATAGAGATTTCGAGTGTACGGGATCTCACACTGAGGGTGCTTCTGTTCACTATCAGCAGAGTGGTGGGGTCCCAAGCGAACATGAGACTAATAAGTCAAATTTCTTTTATGCTATTGACTGCACAACTCCTACAGTTTTCAACTGGGCAGAGGCCATGAAGATGAACATCAAGTGCCAATTGTCCAAGGCCAAGGTGAGGAATATGAAGCAATTTGGCTTTGGATCAGTACTTGTGACTTTCTTCCTGGAACGAGTGCCACTGTTCTAGTATCAATTGACTGAGGTTGATCCACCTGCGCCACATGATCTGCGGATGGCCCGCTGGAGTTGTTCGATGCCCAGGATCACTGGGGGTCAACATATGTCATACCGACCGACATTCTTCTCATGGCCATGATGGCAGAAGATCGTCGTGGAGGACTGGACGTACAATGGCACTGATTTCCGTGGAGACCCAGATATGCCCTTACCAAATGGGGAGGAATTCGATGACGAAGGTAAAAAAATCAAATTTTTGATTTTGATGTTTTTTAATTGTTTTTGGTATATGCATGCTTATAAAATTTCTCTTGTCTATATAAATGTTGGACCAGAGCGACCAGCCGGGATGTCCCCGATAGCCAGGCGCGTATCTCACACCATTGATGCTCTCACCCCTTATCAGGAAGGGAGCGATAATAAGGAGGAGATTGTGAGGAACATCGAGGGGTTGACTCATGGTATCCCGGAGTATTCTTAGATAAGAGACATGCCTTGGCGGTACCAGGGGCACATAGTGGGAGTCACAAATCAGATTTGCCGATTACTAAGTCATGTTGCACGAGTTGTCTTGTGCTGTCATGACGACCATGCTGAGTAGTTCCTAGGTCCAGTACTTACATATTTTTTGAGGCCTACGTGCCACAGATGTATGACGCCTGCGAACCACTGATGTTATTATAGACATACATATTATTTTTTGGGTTCTGATGTATCAAACATTCTCACACACACACACACACACACACAACTATATATATAATATATATATATAATTAATATATGTTTGTATTTTCCTGTCTATTATGGTACAAATGGTTTGTCTTATATTTCACATGTTTCGTAAATGTATATCCAACACGTAATTAGCTAATGCATCTGTCAATGTATTCATGCATCTATGAATACAATGATATGTAATATAATCAAAATATCTTTCCAATAGAGGGATACAGAGATACATTCATAATATTCGAGGGTTCCTGACGGAATATTGCCCGTTGAGTTGAAGGACGAAAAGCTGTGAATCTAGGTTGACAACCACAACTTTGATGCCCAGAGCGATATATTCTAATAACAGTTTGATGACCGCATTGTATTCAACAATGTTGTTGGTTGTATAACCTAGGCAGATACCTTGAAGGTCAATAAACTCACCATTAGGGTTGTAGATAGCCCATGCCACAGATGATAGGTTCCAGGTACTTCGACAAGCACCATTGGCGAAATGAACGTGAGGAGCTGCAAACATCTGCAAAGCAAGAAAATCATAGTAAACAAGAAATCTGTTTGAAAACTATCACACAAAATCACGCTGTACAAAAATGAATCACACACTAATGTACATAAGTAACCATGAAAGATGTCCTAAGCATAGTAATTTTTGAGGGAGTCCATGTTGGGACTCGGGTAATCAATCAACATAGGTGAACACCATAGTTTTATCGTTTCCATGACAAGTAAGCATCGACTTGGCAAAATAATAGAGTAGAACTCATATATGGATTTTCCCCCATGCCCCCTGGGTGAGGGAGGGTTATGAGTTAGAGGACAGTCGGTGAAAACTCGGTGAGGGTGAAAAATCCTGAATCCATGAAGGGATAGAGGTGCCCTCAGTTGAAAGATCTTGATTATGTTATGATAAACTGACACATCAATAAGCAATGGAGAAGCGGACTCTTAGAAAATGGTAGACATGACCGCCAGGTGAGGCAGGAATGAGGAGAGATGATGAGTATCGATCCATGGTGGTTCCTTGAGAGACATGACTTCCATGATACCTTCTTCGGTAAGGAAGGTATCAGCTAAGGGATCAGATTTGACTGAGACCATGTTGACAAAGGCAACATGAGGAGGTGGGAGTGGAAAAATTCCCATTAAGGCAGAATATTTGAAGAGTCCTGCCCCCACACTCCCATAGGGAGCACTAGAGTGCTTGACGTATGGAACATTGCCATCCGAGGAGGAAAAGGCAAAGAAAGACAGTTGATCGATGGTGACAATATTCCCTTGATGGGGAAATGGATCACGTGTGTTAGTTTCAGTGTCTTCACACTTCCATCGGTGATCAAATTGCTCTTTTGCATGCATATTAGGTGTCTCATTCGATTAGCTGCATTCCCTTAGGTCATGGATCAATTGGTGGTAGTGGTTCCATTTTAGTTTCGCTCATGTCATATACCTGTTGGCTTGTTCAAACCTCTTTTCAGTCATTTATAGTAATTTCAGTTCATTTCATTTATAAAAAGCAGTTTTAGGGTTTAGTTTCACTAGGTCTTAGGGTTTGTCATCACGGTCATCCAAAATTGAATAAAAAGGTCAGCATGCACATGAGAAGGATAAAAAAGTTCATAGAATCATAAATTTACTTCTGATATGCTCAATAAATCTTTTTCACCTCAAAACTCTGCTTTGGTGAAAATAGAGTTTTTCCATTTTTGTAAAAATTTCATGTCATTTAATTGTTTCTATATGTTATAAGCACTCATCAGTTGTTCCTAGTCACCTTGCCAACTCCTACCACTGCAAAAGCAAAAGCATCAGGACATTAGTCCATAAAATTGCCAAGAAAAAGAGTCAAACTTCAAACTGAAAAACAAATCTATTAAAAAAGTGACTAAGACTATAGAACAGTGGGTTTGCAATGAAGAAAAATTAAAGTGTATCATATATAAAGCAAATTCATGCTAGCAAGTCATTCCATTGTGAAAAAAGTTAAGTGGAGAGCCAAAATCGTGTTTTGAAGGAATATTGAGCAAAAGAGGAAGAAAACCCAAAATTTGCAGTAAGTTTGCTTGGCGCTGCACATCAGAGGGTCGGTGTTGCATACCAGAGGAGCGTTGTGCAGCAGACAACTTTTCCCTGTGTAAAATTACATTAGTGTTGCGCATCAGGCAGGCACTGCGCATTGGGCTTAGTGCACTGTGCATTGGCCAGGGAGGCTTCAAACTCACACAAATTAACCTCAAATCCTCCCAAAAGTTGCATTCACCTCTGTTAGGATATTCCGACACATAGGAAATAGTTAAGTATAACTTGGTCTAGTATAGAGTTAGGTAAAGTGTGTTTCTTTACTATGTGCTTTTATAACTTACAATCCGACGGTCACGATATGTAGTGATCTGACGGTTCATTCTCTCCTCGGTATTACCGACACTTGATCCGTGGTTTAACACCCGATTAGTCCATGATCTCTATTTAAAGAGCATGGAGGATCATTTGTAGGTTAACTGTTCATGGGAGAAGCTTATGTAAAATTTCATTCTTTTATTAATAAATCACCTGAAGTGGCCGCGTTGGCTCAGGCCGTGGACTATTTCCCTCTTTGAGGGTTTTAACCACGTCAAAAATACTGGTGTATTGATCTATGATCTGTTTGTGAGCGGTCTCCTTTGGTGTTTCGTCTAAGGAACTTACCCTGTAGATTCCTACATCAAGCTCGTGTAAACATGAAACTGAATTCAAGCAGAGTTCCCCATGGTTCGAGCTTGTGTAAAAATGAACCCATGCCCAATTTGCATCTCGTCATTTCCATTTTTATCAGCCTATTTTTCTATCCTCGATTGTTCCATTGCATCGCGACCATCTCTTTGGCCAATCATATGCTTTCAATTGGTTTTTTTTTCATTTCCTGAGGAACCACAACAATGAGTGGTTTTGCTAGCTAGCCTCTTAACCTTTAAATGTTTTGAGTAGTTCCCCCCTCAATCGGAACCAATTTCTACCCTTTATACCACTCATTATATTTCCATTTTAGACTTGTTAAAGAAAATAAAATAAGGGATTCATCTTTGAGCTCTTTTCTAACTCTCAAAATATGAAAAGATTGCTGAACTCTTGTCTTTTTGAACTCGTTAAAGGATGCAAAACATCGTTTACCCAATATATGTTTACCACTTTTTCGGGTTGGGATAAACTATTTACAAAAAGGGTACTCCTTCACTGACATGGTCAAGCAGTTCTCTCAAGTATTGTTTGCTACCTTTTCAGGCTTGAGAGACACAAATGTAAGAAAAGGGACCTTTTGGAGTTTTCTTTTCTGTGTACTTTTCAAACTCTCTAAACAAGAAAAAGATGTCGAGTTTCACATTTGTCGGACTCGTTAAAAAATTAAACGACATAGGACTTGTCATTATGAAGAGACCGAGCTACTCCTTCCTAGGGCTTGTAAAACTTACTAGGATGGATCCATCCGAAGGATGGACTTATATTACAAGCATACTCTATCCCCGTCAAGCTTGTGTAAAAATAACTGGGGTACTCGCTAGAAATGGTGGGGGAAAATTGGAAGCATTTCATCAGTTGTATTCATTTGAGGCAGCCTGTTGCTCTTGAACATTGACACTCATCTTCTTTTCTTGTTAGGTTTTGGGACATCATCACTCCATCACTTGCCTCCCTGGGTTTTGGGTTATCCTTTTTAAACCTCTCATATGATATCTACCATATCACCATGACCTTTGATCTTATGATGTGAAATGCTGCCAAACTCTGGAGTCATGTCAACCATATCTTCAACAAAATGTTTCCTACTTGTACATTATCTGATCATCATGGATTACACTCATTCATTGTGTTTCCCATTTTGTGTCGATGATGAAGGATTCATTATGACCTTCCTTCGGTGGATCGCTTCCTGTCGACTTCATCTCATTATCCAGGAAGTTGATCTAGAAACTCCTTTCCAGTACCTTAGAGCTTGCATGCCCTTATGGCAAGTTCTTCACACTCGATGACAAGTTATCATCATTGGCCTTCGATTGAATGATTTCACGGGTGTTCAACTTCAGTTCCTTATTCACACCCCATGAATTGTGCTGCTGGTACCTTGAGAGCCATTGCCATTATTGGTGGTTTCTCTTGTGCTTGTTAACGATTCACATCATTGGTCGATAATCAAGTGACTTTCTAGCATGTTTGACTTCAGAATGTCTATTCACATGTTAGAATTTGTACTTTTATCGGGTCATGTTGGAGCACAAGACCTTGGGCTTAGATCGCAAAAGTCCAGGTTTCGAGGAGAGATGAGTCATTCATGACTATATACATGATTCTTTAGACGAATGGTTGTTCCCATGCTGTGGATCTATTTCATATGATCCCTCTAGTCCGTTGGCTGTATCCATGTCGAGGATCCATGCTCATGATATTTTTCTTGATGGATAGTTGTTGGGCATGGAATACCCCCAAGGCATGTTTTGGGGCTTAAAGCCCAAGTTTTGACCAAGTCTTTTGTAAAAGCTTTGTGAAATATGGGCGCGGAGCGTGAAGCTATAATAGAGTCATAGGGTTGTTTTCCCTCGTTTTTGTAATGTAATGTCAGCTTGATAGACCTACCCATGGTCCGCAGACCATAGGATTGTATAAATGTTGGAAATAGCAACAAGAAATGATAAAAATAGAATCCAGAAATTCCAATTTTAATTTGTACTAGAATTAAAATTGTGAATTAAAATCGTATTTAGTCTCACTAGCTCCTTGGAAATAATTAATTAATTCATTATGGATTAATTAGTTGCAAAAATTCAAGTTAGAAGTCTTTCTGAAGTCATGCAACAGTTATCCCTTAAATTAAGGAGATTATCCCTTAATTAAGGAGATTATCCCTTAATTAAGGAGATAAGATTGAGTTATATTTGAGTTGTAATTAGTTAGCTCAATTTCCTGAGTTAAGTCCAGTTAAATTAGTTCCAAATTGTTTGAGGAACTAATTGTGAGTTATCAATCAGTTGATGCATGCATGCCCTCAACCAATGTACTCCAGAAACTGAAGATTTCCTCATCAGGAACTCATGCAAGTCTATTCAGAGAAAGAACCAGTTGAGATTAAAGACAAGGACAATGTACTTTTAGTTGCATGTGTTTTCCTATAAAGGAAAATCATGCATGTAGTCAAGGTAAGGTTCCTTGAGGGTTGCGCAGTTCTGAAAGGGTGTGAGATCAGTGTGAGAGATCAGTGTTCCACTTGGTTGAGATTTTTCCACTTGGTAACAAGAGGATCACCCAGGAGAAACTGCGCAAGGAAATAGGAGCTTGGAGGGCAGAGGAGAAGGCCTGTGAGAAGCTTTGATTACCTGTGAGCATCCAGGAGGATTGTATTGAAAGATGGCTAGCTGTGAAAGCTAAGAATTTTTATAATTCTAATGTATTTCCACTTTGTATGATAATACAAATAGTGGGATTTTTAGATGAGGCTTTCTCCTGAGTATTTTCTGTGTTTCATGTACATTGATTCTTCTTCTTCTGGTTATATGTGTTCAGCTCAATCTTGCTCATTCTTTAAGCTTTCACAACTTGATAGTAGAAGTAGATTATAGTATTTTTCTTTGGTACATTTCATTATCGGGTTAATCCACTGTCAAATTTTCTACATAAGTCTCAGAGTGAGATTTGTAGAGAACTTGCAGAATTTCTACATGGTATAAGAGCACTGGGGCTTCACCAGGGGGAGCAATACCATACCATGTGGGTTCATATTGGGGGATATATATTGAGGAAAAAATGGCATAATATATTGGGGGATATATAGGGGGTAAAAGGTTTTTATATTGTTAGGTATAGAAAATGGAGCTCAAAGTCAATGAAAAAATATAAAAGGGTATAAAAAATGTTAATGACAAAATGGATACCCACAATATATAGTGGAAGTAGGGGTTTTTTAAATTGGGAAGGTGTATTGGGTTTGTATTGGTAGGGGGTTAAATAATGTGATTGTTATGGGTATTTCCCAATATGTAGTCAAATTACGGGTATTGTTTAATATGCCATGAACGCACATGATAGGTCAGTGGTTCACTGAGTGAAGCCCCTGTGTATAAGAGCTAGTTGATCTATAGAGAAATTTCTACACGGTATCATAGCCAGATTTTTGGAGCCAAGTTTATCAGAGCTATGAACACTATACGAAGAAGAGAATTCGAAGTTTGAAGTTTGGGGTTGCATGTGCAAATTGAATTCATATCATACTTCAAGGTTGGCCAATGGAGTTCTATGGCTTGAGACTCGAGAATGCCTTGGAAGGTAGCTCGAATTACATAGCATGGAAAGATCGCATGGAGGCTGTATTAGAAGACAATGGCTTGAAGGATTTCATTGATCAAGGAATCCCAAAGCCAGGTTCAACTAATGCACAAGAGTTGGCTGAGTGGAAGAAGTGTGTGGCGAGGGCAAGATGGATCATGCTTGAGGGAGTTTGAGACCATATTGTCTCGACTCTCCATGGGAAGGATAATCCATATTCAATGTGGAAGACATTGAAGGAGCTCTACCAGAACAGTAGCGACCAGAGGAAATTGGTGCTCAAGGATAAGCTTCGAAGAATCAAGATGGAGAACAACGATACTATTTCCACATATCTAAACAAGCTCACCACTTGCAGAGATGAGCTTGGTAATGTGGGAATAACTACTGTCGATGATGATATGGTGAGCCTCGCTCTCCTTGACCTTCAAAAGAGATGGAATAACTACCAGGACTCTGTGAATCAAAGGTTGAAACTGACAGATTGGGAACAACTATGGTCGGATCTCATGCAGGAGGAGATCAGGAGGAGCACATGAGATGGTTCTTCATCCAAGGATGATGATGAAGAAAATCTAGTCTTAGCAAGTAAGGCAAGGAAAGGGAAGGGGAAGGATTCCCATCCAAATCGAATTCTTCTCATGGAGGGAAGAAGGGTGACAAGTCTAAGGTGGGATGCTTTAATTTTCACAACATGGGACATTATGCAACTAATTTCCCATCGAAGAAGTCCAAGAAGGGATCCTCAAAAGGATTGGAAGGTGAGGCACTGACCTCTCAGTTCAAAATGGACTTTACTCTCATCACATGCATGGTGTCCTCAATGATGGGTTGTGGGTGGTATCTTGACAGTAGAGCCTCATTCTACATGATCGGCGGTAAAATTTTATTCAGTACCTTGGAGGAGAAAGACCTCAAGGTGCGCATAGAGATGGGTGATGACAGAAGGTATAGTGTTTGAGGAGTGGGCACGGTTTCTTTTTAGAGTGAGCATGTAGCTCCTATCACCTTGATAGATGTGAAGAATGTGCATGGACTGACGAAGAACTTGGTATTAGTCGCGATGTTGGAGGACAAAGGCTATGATGTTGTATTCAGTAAGGGAAAGGTTTTCCTTAGACACATCACCACGAGACAGGTGAAACAGATCGGTTCACGAGTTTAGAACCTATATGCTCTTGAGGTTCAAGATGCATGCTGTTAGTGTCAGTCTCTTCACATTGCCATCAATGATCAAAATTACTCTTTTGCATTTCATACTAGGTGTCCTATTCTGATTAGTTTCATTCCATTAGGTCATGGATCAACTGATGGTAGGGTACATTTCAGTTTTCTCCCTCATTACATATATCTGTTGACTTCCTTTCATATTATTCAGTCAATGGTTTAGGTTTATTTTCAGTTCATTTCATCAAATAGGTCTTAGGTCTTAGGGTTTCAGTCTCATTAGGTATTAGGGTTTTACCATGATTAAATTTCAAGGACTATTGATTAATAATGGTTAGCAGACACATGAGGATGACAATAATCATCAAAAAAGTTTTAATCTCATAATTTGTAATCTTAATAAATTTCTCACCTCAAAACTAGTTTTGAGGATAAAACAGAGCATTGGTATATTATTTGTAAATTTCATGTAATTTTATTATTTCTCATGTATAATTAATAGTTTCATGCTGCTCCTGGTCACCTACTGATATTTCCAAGTACATTCCACTGCAAAAGTTAGAGAAATCAAGCATCAATTCACCTATTCAAGCAAAAGATCAAGCATCCAAAAAATAGATTATTTGAAAAGGCAAATAGACATTACAAAGTGGGTTTTGAACATTAAAAATCAAAAGTTGAAAAGCTATATAAAGGTCATCCCTCTCTTAAATCATTTCATTGTTTGAGTTGAAGTCCATGAGCTAAAAACGCGATTTTGAAGTGTTCTTGAGCAAAGGAGTGCAATCACTGTGTTTTTGGAGAAGTTTTGACTGGCGCTACGCACCAAAGGTCGATGCTACACACCTAGGTGACTTCTTCAGTGTAAAAGTGAAAGGGCGTTATGCACCAAACCTGCACTATGCACCTAGGTGAGGAGCTACGCACCTAGTAGTCAAGCTCCAAATTGTTCAAAATCACCCCAATTCACCTCAAAACTTCCAAATTACCTTTTTGCAAGTAAGTCACAGAATTATTCTAATTGAAAAGGATTGTTGCATCAGTCTTTGGTGATTTTATCTCTCAAGAAGTCAAACCCTAGTTTTCACCAAACTGTCTCATAAATTACAAATCTCACTCATTTATTACCATCCTCTCATCTATTTGTTGTTCCTAAACCCCATTCCCTCATATAAAATTCCCTAGACATCATTCCATCATATATTTTCCCCAATTCCTAAACCCTATACATACACCCCAAACCCTACACTATTCCCAAAATCCTACTCACTCCCTAAATCCCATTCACACTCTTATTCACTCTCACCTATTTACCTATAAAATCTCTTCATACTCATCTTACATTCATTCACGCTATCTCTTCATTCACCACAAGAGAACACAACTATAAAACAATGGAGAAGGACAGTGAGTATGAATTGAAGAAGAAACCCTTAGTGATAGTTCCATGGAGAGAGACACACAGGGCAAGAAGCCTCATAATGGAGGAAAACATATCAAAGAGGAGCCTACCAGTTTGAGGGAGCTACAAGTCTGCCCATTTGCCATTTCTTATTTTAAACACTAGTCATGTTTTGGTTTTTGTGAAATAGTGGAAAGGGTTAAATTTCATCATGAATTAGCAAGGTTGTTTGTGACACATTTGGACAACAATGAGGTAAACCTTGTTGGAGTTACATTCACTTTGTCACCAACTATTATTTCAGAGGCTACAGGTATTCCAAACGTGGGTGAAAAGTGGAACAAAGGTCAGGACATTGACAGGGAGTATTATGAGCCTTACATCAAGGCTAGATACCATGACAAACTCAAGAGAGTATTCCCCTTTAAATTCTTAGAGCACAAGTTTGCTTCATTGATGAAGATCATCATCAAGTACTTTACTTGTGAAGTTAGGTTCTCCCAATTGTATGCCTACCACATTAGACTGCTGATGCATTTCACTAGGGTGAGAATGATAAATATCCCCTACTTCATGTTCAGAAACATTGAGAAGATGGCACTTATTGTAAAGAAGAAACCATATCCCCAATAGTTGACTAGAATTTAACACTACTCGTTGATTAAAATCATTATTTTACATCAGCTGAACCTTCTTAACATGCCATGGGAGACTTTCATTTCTCATGAGATGTTCAAAGGCCCTCAAGTCTTTTCATCAGTGCCTCATGAAGAAGGTGGACCTTCAGGACATGAAAAGGTCCAAGAGACTGAAACTGTTGGAGTGCCAGTGTTTGTGACATATGAGAGAGGCACTAGGAAACTTTTTACAACTCCCAGGTGAGTATTATCTCCACAAGGTGTGGAAGGGGTCTTGCCTTCATCATCAGGCTACAGGCAACTGCTATCTCCACAAGGAGTGGAAGGGGCTTTGCCTTCTTCAGCTAAACAGGTACAGGTTGAGCAACAAAGCAAGGGTAAAGGTAAAGGCAAGAAAAAGATGCATGAGAAGGGTCTTAGTGATGGGAAAGAGAGAGATTTTGACCTTGTTGATCATGAGGAGACACAAGGAGTTGATGTCATTGACTTAGAAGCTCAAGATCCAAAAAATGCCAAAGACATGATCATTAAAGAGCAAAACGCTAAGATACAAGATTTTTCTGACAACTTAGAGAGGGATAAGTGGGTCATCAAATATCTAGAGCAAGAAAACAAACAATTAAGTGACAAGCAAGTCCTCATGGAGTTGCAAATGATCAAGGAGAACAGGCAAAAGGCTAAAAACGCAAAGGTCAAGTTGACTTCCATTGAACAAGAGATCGAGAATGACTGAGAAACTTGGCTTGAGAGGGTTAATATACACCTTGAGGGGCTGATTGATAAGTCCAACAGAGATAAGAAGATGCTTCGCCACATGGCCTACCACTATATGACCCAGAACAAAATCTGCAACATAAGAATGAGGAAGCTTAAGGCTAGGTTGAGGAAGGCCTTAAGGAGCAAAAAGGAGCAAGACAAGTTAAAAATCTTGGTTGAAGCCTCACTAGCCCATCAAAGAAATTAATGATAGTGCCTTGTGCCAAATCTGGGCAAGTTTTGACAAATTTTGGTCATTTTGAATTTTTGAAATTTTGTAGCACAGAAATTTGCCCTAGGTGCGTAGCGCCACCAGCGCTATGCTTTTCACTGGAAGACTTTTTGAAGAAATGGTTTACATATCTGGATTCAGCCTGATGATAGTATAAAACCCTGAAAATCTCAGCAATTTTGGAGCAAAAATTGGTCACCAAAAGGTCAAAAAAACATCAAAAAATGACCTCTCTACCTCTTTTTGGACACACAGAAGCAGCCTTGGGAGATTTCACTTTTGAAGGGAAAAATGAACCCCAAATGTAAAACTTTAAGATGTTACACAAACTAGACAAGAAGACCTTTCCAATGAGCTATATTAGTCTTAATTTGGATAAGGGTAAGGCCTCCAAAAGTAGTTGTGAAGAGGCGCTACACACCTGCCCAGTGGTGCTACGCATAGGGCCAGTTTGCCCAAAAATCCAGTTTTCGCCTAGTTTTTCTACAAGTTGACTTCTTCTCTCATCATGGCTGAATTTATGATTGTAAATGATGTTATTCTATGTAAATGTAATTTTAAAATGGTCTTAGAGGGTAGATTCATCATTTTGAAGTGGTTTGGGGGTCAATGAATCAGTTTCCATGGTTTTAGAGGCAAGCTGTTCCATTGCCTATATTCCTGTTCCTTGTTTAGATATGGTTGTAACAGTTCCTTATCTCTTGGATTTGATCCTTGATGGCTAGCATAGGTGGTTTGATGTCTATATTATGTATTTTTTAGTCATTAGCAAAGGTTGGACTCTCTTGGATGCTCTGAGCTACATTGTACATCTTTACAGCAGTTTGGCAAGGAAATAAACGAGGATTCACAGCTATTTTTGTGGGATATTTGTGGTAATGTGATTTTGCATAGTTTCTTCTTCTATCATTATTTTTTCTCATGTGTTATGTGTGCCAAAATCTAATTCATTCTTCTAAACTAAATGGAATCAAGATAGATAGGTAGAAGACATCTGTTACAATGCTCTGCCTTGGGAATCCATTTAGTTTTTGATGTTTTCTACAGTTTGAAGAGGATACATGATCTCTGCATGCCCTCCTCAACTCCTCATCAGTCTTAGACCTACCATCTCACTCAATTTCAAGTGCCAAAACCACTTACCTACCTCACCCCATAGAACACCCTGCATCTTGATTTAATTTCCCAGACCCAAAGATACCTGCTCCATTTGATCCAGCAACAAAACCATCAAAATCAACAAAAAAACTCTAGAGCTACTCTACCTAGCCTAAAATCCATATTTGCAGTCATCTCGACTGAGATTGACAAGGATAGAGCCCTCTCCCGACCTGGTAGGGCTAGCTACCAGGTTAAGCTTGGTTTGTGGTTATCCTAGGATTGCCTTCTTTCAGCCTGAGGTCAATCTAGGCTCTAACATAGTGGCGACCATACTGGGGAAGAAAGACAAATCACCCCAGTACAATTGAGAAGTTCTGAACTTTTGGATGATCAGTTTAGAATTCAGTAGGCTGAAAAGTGGAAAGTTGTAAAGCAATATAAAACTCTTGAGAACTTTGAACACACTAGCTTCAAGAAGATACACCAGGTCCAATCCCAATCCCTATCCTCCTCCCATATTTGAAAATCTTAATCTTATTCTGTGAATACTTAGACAAGAAAGTTTATCAAGTCATAGACTGGTGTTCAGATCTCATTCATGCCCGGTAAAGTGGTTATTCCTTGAAGATCTCCCTTTTGACGAATATTTTGGTCTCTCCCTCTTTAGAACCACATTTGATAGTGAATTGCTAGACATAGTCGCAGACCCAGAATTCACAAAAGAGCTTGAAATCAAAAAGGCCAAATTGATAAGTAACCGAAATCTTCAAAACTCTCCTCATTCATCCCTCACCACTGATTGAATTCCTGAACTCTTTGATTCGGCTTCAATATCTTTTGCATCATCATCTATTCCCCATATTCCACTGAATCATTCGACATCTCCATTTATAGCTTCCCTCCCTCATCAGCCTATCATTACCCCTCAAATGCCCATCACTTCTGTTACATCAACAACTCTTGTTGTCATAAATCCTCCTCTTTCCCCAAGACCAATTTCAAATCCACCTCAAGTCATGGCTGCCAGATATGCACCTCTCGATTTTCCTTAGAATTTGGATGATATGCTCACTGATTACAAAAGTAAGATACCTTTGTTCGATGCCACTCAAGGTATTACAGCGCAGCATCATGTTGATAGGATGAACAACTTCTTTGATCTTCATGAGGTAGATGCCAAAAATGTGTCCATGAGATTATTTGTGTAGAGTTTTGGAGGTGAGGTTCGAAAGTGGTTCAGAGCATTACCAGCATGATCTATCAATACTTTGTCGGTTCTCCATAGACAATTCCTGGACTGATGGGAGGTAAAGAAAAATCCTCTCCAAATTCTATCTGAGTATGAAAATATTAAAAGGAATGTAGGTGAAAGTGTCCAAGATTACTGTGTAAGGTTCAATATAGTTTATAATGCTATTCCAGCTGATATTAAATTGATCAAATTTCCTGACAGCTTTGATGCTGATATGGCATATCAATTGAGAGAAAGAGATCCTACCACACTTGAGGATATGTAGAAGAACACAGTAAATGTAGAGGAAAATCTGCTGGCCAAAAGAGCAAGGATGAAAACTGAAAAGAAGGTGACTATAAAGGAAGAAGCATCTTCCTCAAATGTTAAGGCAAATCATATACTCCGGAAAATTGAGAAGATGTTTGATCGGTTAACAATTGCCAACAAGCCTGAAAACACAATCAGAAATCCAAACTTCGGAGGATAGCAGGAACCAGAGTTCATGATTAAACAAAGGGAGCAGAAGGGACAAGATTAGTCATCGCAGCACCAGGTCAAAACTCCTTTGTAGCAAAACTATGTACATGGGATAGAGTCTGAGGATGATGATGATCCAATGGTTGAGGCGAATCATTTCTTTACTGCTGATGGTTTACCATCTATCTCATGGAAGATGAAGAATATTCGGCAATCCCTAATGTTCAAAAGGATGAAGATTACACACTAGCAAATGAAGTAGTTTTGGAGGATGATTCAGACGATTATCAAAAAGGATATATGAATGCATTGACAACACAACATAAACAATATTTATTGAGAAGCAAAGATGTACCAGTCAGTCCAGTTCAAAAGAGAAAGGAAGCACAACCCAAAAATGACTCCTCAAACATTCTGAAGAAAGGGAAGGAGCCTGCTGACCCAACTTCCAGCAAAGGATCATCTGCAAATGAGAAGACCAATCAGTAAGGTGAAGCAAAAGAGAAATCCAAAAAGAAGGACCCTCCAGTCAAAGAGGTAGATAAAGTTTCAGCTTTTAGTTTGGAAAATGGGATTGCTAAATTAAAAGTTTCAATTCCTTTGACTGAATTCATGAAGAACAACAGTTATAAAAACCAAGTGTCCAAAATTTTGAACATAGATCCTTTATCTAATATGTTCAATGTAGAATATGATCACCCTGAGCTCATCTTTGGCCTTGCTTTAGAAGGTCAGTCTGAGGATTGTAAAGTTCCTCCATTCTATATAAGCCTTAGATTGCACGATTATGTCCTCCATAATGCCATGTTTGATTCCGGAGCTTCCCATAATCTGATGCCAAAAGCCATTATGGAGAAATTTGGCCTTGACATTACTTGAAAATATCATGACATGTACTCTTTTGATTTGGGTAGAGTTCGTTGTATTGGTCTTATCAAAGACTTGGTGGTGTCTCTAGACCAAATCCCAGCAAAGAATGTTCTCATGGATGTGGTTGTTGTGGACATTCCGCCACGGTTTGGTATGCTTTTGTCTAGATCGTGGGATACAAAGCTTAAAGGGACTTTACAACTCGATTTCTCCTATGCTACCATTCTTGTGTTTGGCCAATTGAGAAAACTATATAGGGAGAAGAAAATGAAGTACATGATTACAAGCAAGGACAAACCACTTAATCATTCAATTAATGTTGTACATATAGGTTTAGAGTCATTTGTATTATATTTGGATAGTGGTTTGAATGATGTTCATAGTTAGTTAGTTGAAGTAGAAGACGTGCCAGAGATTTCAGAAAATTTTAGAGCAGTCCTTGATCAAGAAAGACAAAAAATTGCAAGTACCTCTGAGCAGTCCACATTCCGACTACAGCAGAAAGGTAATGAACAGCAACAAGTTGAAGAGATCACTCAAAGTAAGAAAGAGGATGAAACAGAATTTCAGCATTTAGAAGAAGAAGCAGGTCTATGGAGCATGGATTTTTATGGAGCCATGGGTAAGGATGGTGTCGGCATAGGGATTTGGATTCGCAGCCTTGTTTTTCAGCCAAATAAAGTCCCTAGTAATGTTAGAATTTGTTCATAAAAATTGGCCTTTGATTGTTCTAACAATGAAGCCGAATATTAAGTGATGATTGCAGGTTTGAAATTTTTTTAAAAAGCTGAATGCAAAAAGGATATCAGTCTATGGAGATTCGGAGTTGATAATTAAGCAAGTCAAGGGTGAATACCAAGCTAAACATCCGTGGATGAGGCCCTACTGTAATGCAATTTTAGATATCTTAAGGATGTTTTCGGATTATACCTTGACAGTAGTACCTCGTGCTCAAAATGTTATTGTAGATTCACTTGCCATTGTTGTAAGTAATTTGAAGATCTCGATGAATTCCAATAACAAATTTGAGATCCATGTAAAGCATTGCCTTGCTGTTCTGGACAACTTAAGGTACTGGCAAGTGTTTTAGATCAATAATTTCTTGCAGAATGAAGGGAATTACAAGGATGCTTCCATAGATTGTGATCATGATGACGAAGAACTAGAAATTGAGGTGAATCAGATGAAAATATTGCAACTAAAGGACAATATTATTCCTAAAGGTCTCATACCTTTAGAAGAACTTTTTGATCAAGATGATGTGGCTAGGAAGCCAAGCTTGGTGCCTACAGACAAAGGTGTTGAGGATGTGACTCCACTATGAGATTAAAACTTTTCTGATGATTATTTTCATCCTTATGTGTCTGCTGACCATTATTAATCAATAGTCCTTGAAATTTAATCGTGGTAAAACCCTAATACCTAATGAGATTGAAACCCTAAGACTTAAGACCTATTTGATGAAATGAATTGAAAATAAACTTGAACCATTGACTGAACAGTATGAAAGGAAGTCATCAGATATATGTCATGAGGGAGAAAATTGAAATGTACCCTACCATCAATTGATCCATGACTTAATGGAATGTAACTCATCAAAATGGGACACCTAGTATGAAATGTGAAAGAGTAATTTTGATCACTAATGGCAGTGTGAATTCACTGACACTAACACATGCAAAGCCTTGAGGAGCAAGGCAAATGTTAGAGACTTGATGGTTGAGAGGGAGAGTAAATTACCTCTCAACATGCAACCCCAGAAGAAGTCTTAGACAATTATGGAGGAGCCAAAATTGAAGAAGTGGGCAGAGGGATCACATGCAGCCATACCTCCAGGTGTGAGGTGGGGCGATGTGAAGTGATAGTCCCAAGAAGGCTGAAATTGGGCAGGGTCCATTGAGAGGTTTTATCTCATGGATCATACCTTGCTACAGGAGCCAAAAGTACATAGTAGTGGGAGGAATAAGTGGGTTTGATGCAGTCAGAGATCAAAGTGACAGAGGCTAGAGCAGTCAAATACTGAAGAGTGCAGAGAAGGATTGGCAGCAGTGAAAAAAGGCAGAGTCACCATAAGCGCAAAGTTTTCAGTTGACAGAGGCAATAGCAGTTAGAGAATTTGATGACAAATGCATCATATTGATTCATGTTGGATGTTTTTTTTGTTTCTGGAGTTACTGGAGCAACAACACTAGAGAGAAGTGTTGCATGCATAACATTCCAAAGGTTCACGATTGAGATCGAGTTGAATTCCTTTCTTGTTCAGAGGGTGATCCAAATTTAAACACAAACACAACAAATTACAGAGATAACCATGAACACAGAGATGCGGTGGAAATAATACTTCATTTCATTAATGTAAAATACTGAAATATGCTTACAAACATAAATGGAAATACACCAGCTAGGTCGATGGTAGCTTATCTCTGAGAAGAGATGTGGCAGCTACATGCCTCTGAACTAAACTACAATGAGGCTCAAAGGCATTTTTATTATTGAACAATAAGAGCAAACCCTAAACAACCAAAACCCTAACCCGAGGAGATGTAATACCAAGAGTTTATGGGCCCCGTTGGGGTGAGTTGGACAACCAACTTCCCGGGGTTGTGACTTGGTCATATTATCTCCGTGTAACGCGCATGATAGCCCGTTGGAAAGATCCCTCTGAGGACTACAACAGAAAAATGATTTTAGATAGAAAATTGATGGCGGTAGATTTCCAAAAAACGTCATTTAGGGCTTCAAAATGGCTCCAGAAGTTTAGGACCTGAAAAACTGCTAAAAATAGTAAATTGTGCTACAATTAAGGAAACTGAAAAATTGAAAGAAGCATTGATGGAGGTCCAAGTGGAATTGGCGGGTGGCCACCAATATCCACCTGGATCATTCCTCCCCCCTTAGGAAGAAATGGTCTCCATTGCATTGAGTTCCTCCATGATATGAGGAAACTTCTGCTGAACTTAGTCCCTCGTGAGCCACTTGCCCTGGTGAAGGAGTTGGCCTGCTTTGACAACTCGATACAGTTGGATATTCTACTGGCAAGTGTGCTTGAACTGTGTGTCCGTGATCTGATCAGTTGTAGCTTGTTCCATGCAATCTGGATTTAACTTTGTGGGTGTGAGCTATTCTGCAATGTCGGATGTGTCTAGTAATTGTGGGAAGTATGGCTGAAGGCGGTCCACATTAAACACTAGGTGCAGGCCAAGGAATGGGGGAATGATGAGCTCAAACGCATTGTCTCCCATGGCCTTGATAATGGTGTAAGGACCATATCAGAGTGGTCTGAGTTTCCGATAGGCTTCGGTAAGGCGTTCCTTTTGCAAATGCAACCAGACTTTGTTTCCCACTTGAAACTTGTGTGGCACCCAATGTTGATCATGTCGCTACTTGTACTTGGCATTTTATTTCTCTAGAATTTCATGGACCTATTGGCGAATATGTTGGATGTGTTCAATGCATATGTTTGCCTTATCTATTTCGGATTGGACATGAGCCGAATCTACATGAGTAGCTACAAATGGCATGGCCACATCAATGGGACATAGTGGTTGGAATCCCAAGCCCACTTGAAAAGGATTATGGCCAGTCAAGCTGTGGAGAGCCCAGTTGTATCTGTGCTAAACATAGGGGATATTCTCATCCCATTTGTGTGGATGCTTTGAGTTGTACATGCACAAAATGTGTATGATCATCCTGTTGACAACCTCTGTCTAGCCATTAGTTTGAGGATGGAAGGTTGTGGAATTGGTGAGTTTGGTGTCCAACATCGATGAGAGACTAGACCAAAATGTACTGAGGAACCTACTGTCTCGATCTAAGATGATGTACTGTGGGATCCCAAAGTGTACCACACTCGTTTAAAGAAGAGTTTAGCAGGGGCTTCGATTGTGATATTCTTCTTGCAGACTGCCATAATGGCCATCCTTGAGAACCTATCGACGACCACAAAAACAAAGTCGTTTCCATGCTTAGTGGATGGAAAGCCTGACATGTAATCCATGGATATGGATTCCCAAGGTCGACTAGGGTTAGGCAGCGGGGTATAGAGTCCTTGCTTCTTGATGGTCGGTTTGGCAATGGCACAAGCAGTGCATGATCTGTTGTACTTCCCAACATCTTTTCTAAGACTCAGCCAATAGAAATACTTCTACAATACTGCCACCATTTTCTCTACCCCAAAATTCCCAGCAGCCTGACTGTAGTGTGCTTCTCAAATCATCTTGGCACACTCGCTTGAAGGAACACAAAGGTGACCCAGGTGGCATAACAGGGCATCCTGGCGGTCGAATTCTGGGTCGCTTTTGTAGAGAAGTGGCCAATCAAAAGTCTCATGCCCACAAGATTTTAGCACGGTGGTTAACACCATGATCGGTGGTCAACTAAGGCAATCTGCAACATTATTGGTGCTGCTCTTCTTATACTTAATATTCGAATGGAACTGTTGCAGGTATGTGGACCACTTTTGATGACGATCATTCTGCAATTTCCCTTGGGTTTGTATGAACTACATGGGTCAGTGGTCTATGTGGATGAATGTTTCCTTCCCCAAAATGTAATGCTTCCATTGTCGGCAGGCATGCAAAATGGAATACATCTCTTTGTCATAAGTGGGATACTTTCAGACTGTGTCTGAAAGTGTCTCACTATGATATGCCATTGGATGCCCATGTTGAGTAAGGACTAACCTAATAGCATAGTCAGACGCATCTGTCTCAACCTCAAACATTTGTTGCAAGTCTGGTAATGCGAGCATTGGTGCCATGTAGAGGTGATCTTTCAACTCTGTGAATGGCTTCTGTTGAGATTTAGACCAAAATAATTTTTCTTTCGCTCCTCCCTTGGTGACTTGACTCAAGGGCCAAGTGCTATGAGAAAATCCCAACATGAACCTATGGTAGAAGTTGGAAATACCTAGAAAGCTGCGGAGCTCTGTCAGAGTGGTTGGAGATGGCTAATCTAGAATGACTTGGATCTTAGCTAGATCCACATGCACCCCATTTTCGTCAATAATGTATCCCAGATACTGAACCTAGGTCATGCCAAAAGTGCATTTCTCCAAATTGGTACATAACTTTTGTTTCCACGGTGTTTGGAGAACCTGTCGGATGTGGTGGAGGTGCTCTTCCCAACTCTAGCTGAAGATCAGGATGTCATCCAAGTATACCACTAAAAATGAGTTGGTGAATGGCCACAAGATGTCATCCATTGGCCTCATGGAGGTTCCAGGAGCATTCGTCAATCCGAAAGGCATAACCAACCATTCGAAAAGGCCCTCCTTGGCTTTGAAGGTAGTCTTCCACACATCAAAGGGTTTGATTGGTACTTAGTGATATCCTGACTTCAAATCGATCTTGCTAAGATATTTTTCCCTTTCAGTTGGTCTAAGAGGTCATCAATCCATGGGATCAGGTACCTATTACATACAGTGATCTTATTCAGCGCCTGATAGTCAATACAGAGTCTCCAAGTCCCATCCTTCTTCTATACCAACACGATCGAGCTCCCACAGGGTGATGAACTCGGACAGATGTGACCTTTCTGTAGCAACTCCTAAATCTGCCTCTTGATATCATCGTTCTCCAAAACGGAGCATCAATAGATTGGTCCATTGGGTAGTGGTGCACTTGGGGTCAGATTGATGGAGTGCTTGACCTGACAGTGCAGAGGAACCCCTGCCAAGGAGGTGAAGATGTCCTCGCACTCCTACACAACCTTATCCATCTGTAGTTGTCATGCGGAGGGGCCCTGTCTGAAGGTCGTGGCCACCATCTTCTTCTTTCCTTGAGGGCCTATCATCAAGAAAATAAATTTCTTGATTTTGGAAATGAAATTTATGCATTGTTTTGCAGTAACCAAAGAGATGGCGGTAGGCGGTGCTGCCTCTGGTATCCTATACAACTTATTTCCCAAAGTAACAATAACAGCACAGGGCCTTGATTCATACACAGCATGTCACTTCCACAAGTATGGTTGTCCTAATAATACATCACAAACTTCAAGGGGAGCAATGTCACACAATACCTCATCTGTGAAGGGCTTGATTTTGTATGGAAGCGACATTGCTGGCTCACGCGAAGATCTCGTCCTTGGTGAAGCCACTTGATGTTGTACGATTGTGGATGTGTTGTGGTTGGTAAGCCCAGCCGCTTCACGACCTCTATCACAATGAGGTTATTTTGGCTGTTTTTGTTGGCAATGAAATGTAGTGAGGAGCCATTTACCCACATTTGGGAATGGAAGAGATGCTCCTCCTCCTCTGGATCTTCGGATTCCTACTTCTGGATCTTTTTCATTGCAACGGTGGCATTGGACTCCGCATCGATAATATACTTCCCTTTGTCATTCCCCTTGTCAAGTTCTGACTCAAAATTGGAACATGCATATGATTCTGAAACCTTTATCTCAGCCACTAGTGACTTCTTAGCCTGATACTCACTTGTGTTGTGAGTGGAGCTCTTATGGAACTCACACCACTTTCCCGTGTCCTTTTTCAGTTTCGTGGCACTGTTCTTTGTTTGCAGCTTTGACAGGTTGTCTTGAGCTGCCTCACCTTGGCTTTGTCCTTTGTTCTGTGGTTTGGGGGCACCTTTCCCTTGCTTCGAATTCTATTGGGTTGTGTTATATTCTTTCCACGACTAGCCTACATAGTTAATTGGAGGGTTAGAGGGGGGGCGGAGCCCCCTTTCGTTGCACCGATTGCATAGCAAGGGCGGTCATAGGGGGTTTGAGCTGTACCCGTAACCCCACTTTATGGGGTGCAGAACAGTGCCGAAAAATTTTGGTTTTGGACCCTATGTTAGGTTGGGCAGACCCACCTATGGTTTGGTGCATGATTTTCGCACATGTTTTTTGGACACGATGGTTTTCGGTCCATGGTTTTGGATGCGATGGTTTTCGGTCCATGGTATTGGATCCTTCAGCATGTATAAATATGTATTGTAACGTTGAAAGGAACATAATGAAAAATCAAGCTTGTAGTCCCGGTTTTGAGATCTAGGGGAAAATCTTTGTGTATATGTGTTATGTTCTCGCATTGTTTATTTTCTGTGTTTTAGAATCCATATGCAGGTAATTTATGTACGGGGTTAAAACCTACATTTGGTATCAAATAATTTTTTGCTTCAAGGGGACACCTTTGTTGCTAAGGGGTTTCGCTCGGGCCTGTGGTAGACCTTGTTCAGTGGGGGATCGATTCTGGTGGTGAAAGAAGATGGCGAGCAGTGGAAATATAGAGATCAAGAAATTTAATGGTTAGAGTTTTGAGTTGTGGAAACTCAATATGGAGGATCCGTTGGTGGATAAAAATCAGTGGATCGTGGTAGATCCGGGTACTGAACCAACGGGAGTGTCCGATGAAGAATGGAATAAGTTGGATAGGAAGGCAAAGGGCACAATACGATTGTGTCTCTCAGATTCAGTATTGTTGAATGTATCAGGGGAAGCTACAGCGAAGGCTTTGTGGGACAAGTTAGGGACTTTGCACCAATCTAAGTCTCTGGTGAATAAACTATTCTTGCGGAAAAAGCTATATAACCTAAGGATGAAAGATGAAGACTTAGTGACAGAGCATCTATATGCATTTAATACTATGGTAAGTCAGTTAGCATCTATTGAAATTAAAATTTTAGATGAAGATAAGTGCATCAGTTTGTTGTGTTCTCTACCAGATTAATGGGATAGTCTAGTTATTGGAATAGGTAGCAATGCAAGTGCCTTATAGTTTGATGAAATAGTCTCATCCTTGCTGAAAGAGGAGATGAGACGGAAAAATATGGAGAGCCAGAATGATGATGCCTTGTCTGTACGAGGACGATCCCAAAATAGAAACAAAAATAAGTCATCAAGTGGGAGATCTAAATCTAGAGGGAGATCTAAATCTCCAGGAAAACCTGTAAAGGTGGTGTGCTATAAATGTGGAAAGGAAGGGCACTACAAAAGGGACTGTAAATCTAAAGCTCTAGATAAAGAAAAGGGATCTGATGATGCTCCTTCTACAGAGGTGAAAACCACCTCAGATGAAGGTGGGGATGTGTACTTGGCTTCTTCAAGTACACATGTAGATCATGAGGCATGGTTGATTGACTCAGGTGCATCCTTTCACTTCACTCCCCATAGAGTGGTTCTGCGAGTATGAGAAATATGATGGTGGTGATGTCTTCTTAGGAGATGATAGGAAGGCTAGAATCATTGGTCGTGGAAAAGTAAAGTTGAAGTTGCAAGGTGGAAGGGTTAGAACCCTGCCGAGTGTTCTGCATATTCCTGCGTTGGCCAGAAATCTAATTTCTGTAAGCAAGTTGGATGATGCAGGTGTAAAGACAGTGTTCAAGAAGGATACCTGCAAGATGGTTCGAGGAGCACTAGTATTAATGCGGGCAGTTCGGACTGGAACTCTCTACAAGCTGCAAGGTAGCACTATTGTTGACGGGTGCAATAGTTCTATGGTTCCTAAAAATGGAGCAAAAAATCTAGTGGTCTCTGGAGAGAAGACCATGTTGTGGCATCAAAGGCTTGGACATATTGGAGAGAAGGGCCTTCAAATACTTCATGATAAAGGTATGGTAGAAGGTATGAGTAATAGCTCTCTGGATTTTGATTTCTATGAAAATTGTGTATATGGGAAGCAGAATCGGGTGAGTTTCCCCTTTGGTAGTAAGATGGAAAAGCAAATATTAGAGCTTGTGCACAGTGATTTGTTTGGACCTGTGAAGGTTCCATCACTGGGTAAGTCTATGTACCATGTATCATTTATAGATGACTTCTCAAGGAATACATGCATATATTTCCTTAAGAATAAATTTGAATTCTTTTACAAGTTTAAAGAATTTAAGGCTCTCGTGGAAAATCAGACAAAGAAGAAGATAAAGGTGTTGAGGACAGATAATGGTGGAGAGTTTTGTAGCAAGGAAATTGAAGAATTCTGTAAGAACTGTGGTATAGCACGATAGAAGACTACTCCATATACACCTCAGCAAAATGATGTTGTAGAAAGAATGAACAAGACGTTGATGGAAAGGGCAAGAAGCATGCTCAGTGGTTCCGGGTTAGGACAGGAATTCTGGGTAGAGACAGTGGATACTGCATGTTACTAGGTCAACAGGTCACCTTCATCAGCATTGGAGAATAAGACTCCACAAGAGGTATGGACTCGTAAGAAACCCTCTCTTTCACATCTGAGGGTATTTGTATGTGATGCATATGTACATATTCCAAAGGAGAAACGAACCAAGTTGGATAGTAAATCTGAAAAGTGCATCTTTATTGGGTATAAAGATGGTTTAAAGGGTTATAAGCTTTGGAACCCAGTATCAAGGAAGGTTGTGTACAGCAAAGATGTGGTGTTTAGAGAGGTAAAAGATGTTATTAAACATGAATTCCAACCAAAGGAACTTGAGAAGATAGAGTTTGAGCTAAAGGAGGAAGAATCAGACTCTACAACAGAGAGGAATCATAAGATGAAGAGCCACAAACTCTGGCTATAAGAAGATCAGTTTGAGAAAGAAGGCAACTAGAAAGGTATAGTCCATCTACTTTCTGTTCAAATTTTGCTTTATTTGTTACTAATGATGATCCCAGAACTGTGAAGGAGGCAGTAAATTTAGAGGATGGAAAACTCTGGAAAGAGGCCATGGTTGATGAAATGGCATCTTTGCACAAAAATGAGGCTTGGGATCTGGTGGACGCACTCCACGGTGTATTCAAAATCGTTCCTTCGTTGTTGCTTGAAGAGGATCACAATAGTAGACTATATTCAAAGCCCGTTTCTTCACTCCTTCTGAAGGGTTTTTTGCTTCGCATAGTCCCAAACATCAAGGTAATGACATAACCCGTTTTCACATGACAACATCTTAATCCAAGTTTTCAGGAATTTTAAATACTTACCTTGTGGTTCCTTGAAGAGCTTACGCTCTGCTTCACTATAACTAATATATATATCAATCGCAAGCTCATTGAAAAATGCTCCAAGTGTTTGATCAATCCAATGATCAATAGCTCATGTGATGTTGTTTTCCGAAGCTTCCAATCGCCTCACCAGCTCTGGAGTCCACATAATAGGGTCATCGAGTCTCCATGTACCTTGACTATCCGCAAATCTAGCCAGCCACTCATGTAATTCACAAGGGAAGAAACAGAAAAAGTTCTCAGTTTCGCCTAAGTATAGGTATTTACTCAGCCACTGCTCCTTTTATAGCTACAAATTTTTGTTCTCATGAGCTGCAAACACGTGTTCCTTTCGATCAAGTCACTTCTCAATTTCCTTCTTGGTAGGGAACCACTTATTTGACATCACACATTCCCCAAATTGATCTTGATCCCGGCAACGAAACCATTTGTTGGCTTAAGGGGGGCTGGCCCAGGTTCAGAGTTATTCACGCCAACCAACAAAACCCTAACTGCTGGCCCTTTCAGCAATAACCTGCATAATGCAAGATGCATTCTCACCTGATGTAGGTTTTAACCCTGTACAGAAATTACCTACATATGAATTCTAAAACAAAAAAAATAAACAATAGTGAGAGCATAACACATAAAACAAATATAGACAGAGATTTTCCCTGGGATCCCAAAACTGAGACTACCAGATTGATTTTTCATTATGTTCCTTTCAATGTTACAATACATATATATACATGCCAAAGCTTCCAATACCATGGACCAAAAACCATCGCGCCAAAAACCATGCGCGAAAATCATG
Source organism: Pinus taeda (assembly GCA_000404065.3). NCBI lineage: Eukaryota > Viridiplantae > Streptophyta > Pinopsida > Pinales > Pinaceae > Pinus > Pinus taeda. The sequence goes on from APFE030785778.1 coordinate 78,723, forward strand.
CATAAAACCATATGTAGGTCTGCCCACCTAATATAGGGTCCAAAAAAAAATTCCTCGGGGTGCTGCCTCAAACCCCCTAATGGGGGGCTAACCGCCTCCTTCAAACCCCCTGTGACCCCCCATTGCGCAACAAAGCAAGGGATCTAACCCCCCAGTTAACTAGGGAGGTTAATTGTGGAAAGAATATAACATAACCCAACACCTAAAGTAGTATTGGGGGATGCTAGAACTGGGTTTCTGCATCCAGAGGCCTGTGTCATGGTCTTCCTAAAGTTCTTATAGCTTAGATCTGCCTTCGTGTAGACCTATCCCTTTTGAATGTCTACTACTACAACTTTATCAAATAGATATTTAGACCTTCGCGAAGGTATTTACTCGTACTTAACATACATAAAAGAGACAAATTTACTTCTTTCGTGCAATACAATATATATTTTTGAGGCCCTTATGATCTAGATTTGCCTTCGTGCAAATCTATGCTTTTTGACCAGTTAACTACTGCATATTTATCTAAGTAATTCCCGATCTCTGTGAAGGGGGTTAGTTATATTGATTATGCATAAACATTACATATCTATCGTTTTTGCGCAATCATTAAGCATCACTTCATATAAAACAGATCACAGAGAAAAGATACATAACTTAAACAAAAGTAAGTAAACAAGGCACAAATACACAAAATTGCTCAAAACTAGTCTTTATTAAGATATATCATTCAGATACATACTTCTTATCCTTGCACACTCATCTACAAGGGCCACAGACTCAACTGGGGACTTGCCAAGGTCTCTGCGCACTCAGATGCAGGAGCCTTCCCCTTTCGCCTAAGTATAAGAAAACATACTTTTCCTGCCTTAGCACCTTGCCCTTACAATGATTCTCTATCAAAAGTTATCCTTTAGACTTGCTATACTTAACTATATATAGTCATTTCATTACAATACCATGGATCGTGGGCCATGGGTAAGTCTCAAGACCAACCTATCACTTAACCATACAAGGGGCTAATGCCCCTTTATCTCTTTCTTAGGTTTGCACTCCGCTTCCACATTTTGCAGAGACTTTACATTCTTTAAAAAAACTATTACAAAACTTGACTTTTACTGACAAAATTTGACCCTATGGATCTCATCCCAACACCTTTCCTTGTGAGAAAATTTTCAAGAAAAGTTCTTGAAAATGAAAATCTATCATCCCCAAATATTGTAACCATTGCACTCCTAATACAACATCTACACCACCCATTGGAATGGAAAATATTAGACTATTCAATACATATTCCCCCATGGTTAAATTGATATTATGGCACTTCCCTAAGAAATTTATAGTTCCACCATTTGCAACCACAACTTGACACTCTAGGGTTGGATATAGAAAGAAATTCAAATCCCTAACCATCTTACAATGAATAAAATTATGAGTACTACTTGAATCAATCCACACTATTACTTTTTTCTTCTGGATATCCTTCTATCTTGGAAGTTTGAGGAGTGGTAATTCTTGCCAATGCATTACAAGATATGGTCAAATTCATTTCTTATTTTTCAACCCCTAGGGTTGGTTCATGGTGTATATCTTCTTATTTTGATGTTTCTTGTTCCTTTTCTTCCTCCTCTTCACAATATATGCAAAATAATTTCTTCTTATCACATTGAATACCTTTAGTGTATTTTCTATCACAATTGTAACAAAGCCCTTTTGATATTTTTTCCTCCAGTTGTTGCAGTGTCAACCTTGTAGTTTGTGGGAAGCTAGGAGGACCACACTTCCGTCATAGTTATGAGTAGTAGACCTCCTTGTTTCCATAAAGTTTCTTTCAACTTTTCTTTCCACCCTGAATTCATTCTCCAATGACTTAGGTTCCCAAAGATGAACCTCATGTTGGATGTTGTCCTTTAAACTTCCTATGAAGACATCAATCAAATGCTCCTATGGAATATCAGTTACCTTGATATTCAATCTTTGGAATTCCTCACTATGCTCCCCAACTGAACCCTTTTGTCTGTGATTTATTATTTGGCTAAAAAAAATATTTCTCTTTGTATCCTCATAATGTGTTATCAATTCCTCTGTAAACAATTTCCAAGCGACTAGTGCTTTATGAGAACAAAGTCATCTATACCATACAAATTAATTGGGTTCTAAATATAAAGGTACAATACATACCTTTTGTGTATGTTGCACATCATGTAGATCAAAGAACTACACCATTTGTAGTATCCATGTTACCAGACCCTTACCATCAAACTTCCTCATATCGATCTTAGGAATGTGATGGGTCTTAAACCTAATGTTATGGAGTCTCTAAAATCATAATTCATATTCCTTTTGTCCTCATCATGATTTTCATAGAATATTGTGTCTCCATTAGGAAGCATTAATTTTACATTTTTTTCAAAACTTCCTTCAAACCTTCTAGGTCCCTTTTAATTTTTTATTTTAGACCACCCATCTTACCTTCCAATCCATTTTTGGCTACTCTTTGTGAGAGCAAACTTTCTTGCACTTGGTCTCGTAATTTTGATCTATCATGTTGCATTTATTCCTCTTCTTCATGTGTCATAGTAGAGCTTTCTATTCGCTTACTAGGTGTATCCATTTTTTCATTTCTAGGAATTTAAATAATGATATCTATGTTTCACTATGCCCTTTGAATCACTTCAAACTGATTTTTCAAACAAAAGTTATGCAAATTTAAAAAATACATTTTTTTTTCTTGATTTTAGGAGCTCGATATTGAAACTATTGTATCTCTGTAATTTTGGTCTCCCAAGGTTTGAAACTTTGTCCTAAGGTAGATTTCTATGTCTTCTTTTCAACCCCACAAGTTAGACTAAAATTGGATTCTTCAAGATAAATTTATACCAAATCTCCCACAATGACCTGACTATGGACAGTTCAATATAGCGAACTTGTATGGACTACCACATGTCACTGTTTCGTCCTTCGGCCCTGATACTCGTCCCCAAGAAAATAAATTTTGTGCACTTTTAGTTACTTTTTATGAAATTCAAATTTGATGTTTGAAGAGAAAGTTGTGATGATTTTACCTAGATCACTTGTTTGAGACTAAATTTTGGAGTATGCAAAAGCCCTAAATTGTTTGGACCATATATCAGAAAATATAGCAAACCAAGATCTGAAATTTTTACATGAATTCACCAAGATTTTGACTCCACATGGTAAAATTATTTGATACCAAATGTTATGTAACTAGATCACAAAAATAGAAGAAGAGATAGATCAACGACTTGAAAATAAACCTCTTTGAGGGGGCAACCTCCTTTTACATCACATAAATGAGCAATTCTTGCATGATTCAAATTACAAGGCCCGTTTGTTATATATAGGAGTCTAAAGGATCAAACTATAATTAGGGCCTACAAAACAATAATAATGTAAGGGCACAACAATAAAAATAGTGGGCTTCTATGGGGCACATCAATAACATGATAAAGGCTACACAAATATTATAAAAACCTAACACAATCTAACCTCAAAAACACCCATACACATAAACCTTTCAACCATTTTAAAATTTACCATAAACTTAAAAAAAAAAAAAACAAAAACATTATATATATTATAGATATTCATTGTATTTATATCACATTTAAGCAACTATAAACTTCTTATAACCCCCTTTTTTATAAATATTCATCAATTAAACTTTTTATATACAAATATTGATCGATTAATATATTTTTTAATTATATACAATATGATCGATTAATTATTTTTTTAATTAGTTTATTATTTTTTTAAATTATATTTAAGAATCAACACAACCTAATTATGTATAATTTCTCAAACTTCAACCTTGGTATTAGCTACGCTTATAATAAATGTGTTATTATGCCACTTATAACTTACATATTCCTAGCTATAATTAAATATAATTAAAAAAAAATTAACCAATTGTTATAATACCTCAACAAATATAATACACATATTTTACAAGTTACAATGCAAACTTGTTTTTGGGTAGTTGCCCCCTCCCATCATAAACATGTTTTATGGATGGTTGTTTGGTTAACGCACATTACTATTGCACATTTATATAAATATTGAATGATAAAAGAAGTAATTAAATTTCCATTGCGCATTGAATAATTGAAGAAGAAACACTTAGAATAGAAAATTTACTAAGAGTAATTCTAAAAGTGAAATTACGTTCTTGTTGATGTCATTGTGCTTACCTCAACCACCCCTTGTTCCAATAATAGTTCTTTTTCCTCTAATATCCTTCCACGTTCATTATCTCTCTATCCTAATCCCAAACCCCCCCCGTTGTCGTGGTCCCTTTTCAAAGTCCCCTTCGTCCCACAGTTTTGTTAATAATTCCTTCCCTAATAATTACTATAATAAGTATATTTAATTAATAATGTTCTAATAATTAATAACTATAATTTATTAATAATATATACTAATAAAAATCTGACTAATAATGTTTCCAAAATATAATGATGGTTAATAATAATAATAATAATAACATTTTTACTAACAATAATATTAACTTTGATAATAATAACAATATCATTTCCAATAATAATAATAATAAATCTTCACATTTATTTACTTTAAATGTTATTAATCTTTATAGTAAAAATTTGGATCCTATTGTTTTTCGCCTCTTAGACAAAGGGCATAATTTTTCCTTTACCTCTAAAAAGATTCTCATCAATGACATTATTTGTAACATTGAATATGGAGTTAGAGACCTTCTCGGTAATGTTAAGGAGGTTATTAGACAATACTGTGTTATTGTGCTTAGAAAAGCTAAGCCTCCCAAAAGAAACATTAGCAAAAATGAGTTTCTTTCCCTTAAAGCCTTAAGGGATAAGCCTAACATTGTCATCCTTAAAGCTGATAAAGGTGGGCTAACTGTCATTTTAGATAAAGCCAACTATGTAAAGAAAACGATGGACCATCTTTATAATAGTAGTAGCTACATTAAACTTAATAAGAACCTAATTCAAAAAAATTACTAAAGTAGTTGCGGCCACCATTTAATCTAATATTGCTCTTAATCCTCTTAGCAAAAATCTTATTGAATACAATCCCCTCACCCACAGAATTTATGGTCTTCCGAAGATTCATAAAACTTGGATACCCTTGACACCTATTTTTAGCACAATAGTGGATCTACTTATCTTCTTGCTAAATTCTTGGCTCGGAAACTCAAGCCTCTTGTTGGTCACATTGATTCCTTTGTTAAAGACTCTACTTCCTTTGTTAAAGAGTTGAAAGATATGAGGCTTGACCCAGGGGATTTTTTAGTAAGCTTTGACGTAGTTTCCCTTTATACTAATATACCTATTCAGGTTGCCATCGATGTCATAAATCAAATCACTGATAATGACACAACCAAATTTATTGGTCTTTGCCTTACCTTTACTTTCTTTAGTTTCCAGGTTGAATTCTATGAACAAATTTGTGGGGTAGCGATGGGTTTTCTTTTCCCCCCTATAGTTGTCAACTTATTCATGGAATATTTTGAGGCCAAAGCTTTAGCCTATGCTCAATTCCACCCTAAGAGATGGAAGAGGCTTGTTGATTATACATGCTTCATTTAGCCCCATGGTCATGAGAAATTAGATTTGTTTCTAAACCATCTTAATTCTGCATCAGAATCCATCAAATTCACGATGGAAGTCGAGGTAAATGGGTTCCTTCCTTTCCTTGATATTCTCCTCTCTAAAATGCATGATGGTTCCATTTCTCACCAAGTTTATCACAAAAAAATGCACACATAACAATATATTCATGTCATTTCTCATCGTTTTCCAACACGGAAATTCAGAGTTCTCAACCCTCTTGCCACCCGTGCTCTAAGAATTTATGATGAGAATCATTTGGAAGAAGAAAAATCTCATCTTCTAATTTTTTTTGAAAATAATGGCTATAGCAAGCAACAAGGCCTCAAATCCTTTGAAAGAGCTAGTAAAGAATCAATGGTTAGACCTGCTCAAGATTATCATATCCCCAATATGAAACTTCCATTTATCCTGGGGACCACCAATAAGATTGCACATATTCTTAAAAAGAATAAAGTTTCTACTACCTTCAAACCCCTTAATACCATTAGAAATTCTCTTAGATCTGTTAAAGACTTTGTGAACCCTAAAGACATGAAAGGGGTCTACTCAATCCTTTGTTATTATGGGATTTCCTACATTGGCAAAATTGGTCGCGTTGCTAACCAAAGAATCCAAGAACTTGCAACAAATATTAAGCACAATCATTCTTGCTCCTCAAATTTCGCTGAACATGCAGAGAAATCTAAGCACCATGTCTACATTGAGGATTCTTGGGTCATTGCAAGGATTGATCACTTCCATTGTAGGAAGATAAGATAGGCCATTGAGATTGAGAAACATGCAATCAATCTCAATAGGGACGATGGTTGGAAATTAAGCACGAGTTGGTTTCCTACCCTCTCTTCTTGATTCCCCACCCCCCGCGCGCACCCCCCCCCCCCCCCCCCCACACTTTTTTATTAATTAATTATATTTTACAAAGAATGATATAATAAATTAATCCAATTTATACTCAATTTACATATATAATTATGTTAATTCATATTCTATAATTAAATATTAATTTTATTCTTCTATTATCTAATTCCTGACATCTAATTTCCAACAGCTAACTCTGGACCCAAATGCATCTCTGCTATTTAAACTTATGGATAGATTGAATTTTTCACTTTTGTCCCAAGGATGAACCATATTAAATGGTTCGAAACGCCAACCAAATCTTAATGATGTGATTAATCCAAAAGACAGCTCCATTATCAATATGGATCAGAAAAGTCTAAGATCTAACAAAAAAATTCTTAATATGAAAATCATGTTATGTTTGTTTGTGCCCTCTACCGGAGTAAAAAGAACATGCGTGAAAGACAACAAAGTCCATGTAACAAGTTGATGTAAATATAAAGTAAATAGTGTAATTTATTTTTTTGGTAAATGGTAAGTATCATGCATTAAACTAAAGATTCGTTTATTGTTTTTATATTTTTTCCATTAAATAAAAATAAAGTGATATTTAATGGACAAGATGAGAAGACAATGAAGTAATCATTGACTTATTGTATGGTGTCCTAACTCTTATGTTTTGTTTTTTTTTTAAGTATATTTTTTAGTTAATTTTATTGAAAATTAGTGGATATTTGTGGACTTTGAAAATTTGAACTATGTAAATTTCACAATTTAAATATTTTAATGATTTAAGAGTGTTGAATTCTTCTATTCATTCAAAAATGTGATTGAGATAATGAAAAATTACAATCTCACAAAGAATTGAATTGCCAACTTCCAACTAAAAAAACAAAAACATAAAATAATTAAACTACACCTAAAGTAAACAAATAAATAGTTGCTTATTAAAACCAAACAAATAAATGGCTGCTTATTGAAACCAATGGTACTGAATCAACAATATTGTTATAATGATAGGTTTTGGAGAAACACTTGTTTATGTCTTCATCATAACATTAAGGATAACTAAAATTTTGCCCATTGGTATTGCTAATGAAATTTAAAATTGAATAAAGTGAAATCTAATAAAATTTAATGAAGTTTAACTAATAAATTTAATGAAGTTTAACTATTAGTTTAACTAATAAAATTTAATGAAACTTAACTGTTAGTTTTTTAGTATTGGTAGAAATTTTTGTATATTCAAAAATATATTTTAGACAACTCTAATTTAGGATTTTTCAAAAATGGTATCATCAAATATATAAAATCAAAAACAAAAACAAACATTCAAGAGAGTGACACTTAATGGTTGGAGGACAAGGCTAATGCAATAAAAGCTATTGTTCACCACGGAAATTTAAAAGATCTCAAACTGCATAATTTAGATCCCCCTACTACTTATTGGTCATTTGTTCACTATACTCTATTGTCCCGTAGTCAAAGAAGAAAAAACCTTCAGAGAAGTTTTAAAAGATTTACAAGCAGCTTTAGAAACAAAAATTAAGTCATTGCAAATCCCATTTTTTCTTCTTTAATACTCCATAGAAAGTGCAAGCTCATATCTCTAGAACCATTGAAATTTAAGGGAGTTCCCTTCTTTCCAAATACCTTGTACATGTCTTTTTTAAAAAACTCTTAGACACATTGTTTGGGAGGAACTCTCTAGAGTCTCCAAAATGTCTTCAAAATATCATCCACTTTCACCTTTATTGCCACCATTTCACTCACATGTCGCAACCCCATAGCAATATAATCTTTCATTAGCCTCCATTTTTGTGATTACATGGGGTTACCTTTGTGTTTTCCAAAAGCTAATGATTTCTAGTATTTTAAGTGAATTTATGGTTAAAACTTAGAAAAATGACATATACTTGCTAATACTTAAAAGTGGCTTGAGTTTCATAATATGTGTAGGTCATTTGGAAGCTTCCAAGGCACCCTTATGTGGCCTCCAATGCTTAAATTCGAGTTCCCTTCAAGATATCGAAGACGATTCAGATAAAGTTCAAAGAGGATATGTGTCTCATCATTACCTATTTGAGTTGTAACTCTATGAGATTTTCAAGGGTCTAGGGAGAGAATAATGGACCTCCATTAATGAGGTAGCTTCTTATGTTTTTTTACAAATAGGAGAGCCTCCTCTTTTCAAAGGCACGTGTAAAGTTGGAGATACTCGGGTGTCCAAGTTAAGATTACTCATGAATGGAATTTAGATTTAGCATCATGCTCATGAGTGATGTTCACCTCTTTCTGGTAATGCTTGCATTGGGAGCCTCTCAACTTTCCATCTCTTATGCTTTTGGGTTGGCCACCTGCAATGTGTGAGATTTATTATTTTTCATAGATTAAGGTTTATTGTTTTTCATAGATTAAGATTTATTGCTTTCATATCTTTTCCTGTGTGAGAGGCTAAGAGTGATTGTTTTTATTTTCTTTCATATATTTTCCTGTGCGATAGGTTAAGAATGATTATTTTTGTTTTCATTTCATTTCATGTGGTTTTGATTATTCATTTCATAGGATCTTAATTTGATAATTCACACATGATCCCTTAGAGTAGATCCCATTTCTTACAATTTCATTTATGAAAGAGTGGTGTGTTTTTCTTTATTTTCTTTCATATAATTTCCTGTGTGAGAGGTTAAGAATGATTGTTTTTTCTTTCATTTCATTTCATGTGGTTTTGATTATTCATTTCATAGGATCCTGATTTGATAATGCACACATGATCCCTTAAAGTAGATCTCATTTCATGCAATTTCATTTCTAAAAGAGTGGTGTGCTTTTCAATTCCTGCAAGTGTGGTAGATTAATATTTCAATTCCGCGCGATGTATTATAATTGTACTATAATTTCTTTTGAATTGATTGTTGAATTAGAATATGTGAATTTGGTTTGTCGTTATTTGGTTTCGTAGTTAGATTGGTCTAAATTGAAAGTTAATTTCTAGCATATACGTTGCACGCACGCTTCACAAGTTCTACGAAAACCTTGAGTTGACAATTAAATGATATGTAATTAATTTTCCTCAACATTTTGACGTCGTTATTGGGCAAGTGTGCATAGGAACTAGCTTTCAGTCTAGAGTTCATTTTTCAATTTTTTTCCTAGATGCATGATTAAAGCATGTAGATGCATAAATCGTTTAGCTACATATCATTTTTATAAAAAAGTATAATAAAAAAATTCGATACTAACCATTTATGGACAAAGGATCTAGAATGCAGATTAAACATTCTTTGGAGCACAAGGACTACATTTAGGAATGGCATCCAAATGCGATTGCACCACGACATTCATCCATTCTTCAAGAGATCTTTGCGGAAAATCTAAAGGTTAAAACGATTTTTCATGTCCTCATACACAAC
>APFE030785778.1:88784-138879 GCA_000404065.3 Pinus taeda
AAAATCATGTTTTGATTTTAAATAATAATAAAAAAATCATGTTAGATTTTCAATAAATAAAAATTAAAGATTAAAAAATCATGTTTTTGAATAAGGAAAATGAAAATTTTGAAATCAATTCTCTTCTCTATTTTTCATTCCCAAAAGAATTGACAAAATGAAGAAGGTTCTCGTGCGACCTGTAAATAAAATCAAAAGCATTAGCTTAAAAATCAAAATCTAAATCTCCAGATCTAGCTAAAACAAGATATGATTCCTACAATTAGAAGTGGTCTGATGTTCTGGCCTTTGTGTGATTTCATTACGTATAGATATGTGTTGGTGCATCTTAAGCCCCTTTTAAGAAATTCATTTGCATTCATCTAGACCATGTATCTTACATATATGGCAATATTGAAAAAAAAAAAAGTTAATATTGAGGAACTATTAGCTTCTTGAATGCCATTCGGTCTGGACCCTAGTTCAGAAAGATCGAAAATTGTTGTTGAAACCTTTGGTTGGATATTTACCAGGAACATAATAAATAGATTTTTTCTTCAACTATTTGAACGAGCAGTAATGGTGTACTATTAGAATCTCTATTTATTCCTCAAGGTCAGGCGGGTCTTGTTAGTTAAAACTTCATATGCAATTTTGTTACTTGCTTCAAATTTTTGCATTCAAAGATTTTGGGATTATTAGTGCCCAATTCAAAATTTTACTGTCAATTCTATCAAGGAAGCAACTTCCTTCAGTCCTCATATAGATTCTAAGTTAATGCGCTCTCTATCCATGCTTGGCAATGGACATGAAAGATCCAACAAAGTGATTTTGTTACCTTAGCATTTGCCAAAATGCGTAAGAGCTTTAGAACATCATTTTTAAAACGCATTTTCTGACCAAATTAAAATGAATCTCAAAAAAATAAAACATGGGTGTTTCTCATAAGGGGGTGAATTATGTTTATTGTAAGTTATTTCCTCAAAATTCGTAACCAATTGAGAGATTTTCGAGGTTCTCTGGATCCTTATTTGCTAGATTGTGTGAGAAAAACGGTTTTCAATTGAATGTACAGGCTTCAGTTGTGGCCATGCAATCAATTTTATTTTTCTTGATCTACGGGAGGTGAATCCACCAAGATAACATTTGGAGGCTTTAACATGAAGTTTATTTTGGCCACAAAGTCGAATCTCGACAATGATGGTAAACAAAATCTCTGCCAAAAACGAAACTTTCATGTATGTAATTTGGTTGTTGTGAATCCCTGTGTGATGGTTACATCTGCCTGGCAAAATTTGACTTTTCAACCATGGCAAATTTTGTTTTTTTTAATTTTTAGAGTGTTTTGTTATGTTTTATTATATGTTTTTTTTAGAATGTTTTTGTAACGTTTATATATGTGTTTTATATATTTATATATGTTATGTTTTATGAAAAAAGTATTTTTGTATATTGATTGTATATAATTTTTTTTTGTATATATTTCATTTTGTAAATATTTCTTTAATTTTTTTTAGATTGTATATTTTATTGTTTTTCAAGAAAATTGCCATGAGAAAAATTGTCATAAAAATTGATGTGAAATTCATTTAATGATTGGAGAAAATTGAGAGAAGGTTGTTGTGGTGATTCACTTAAACACGCCCAAGAAATAAAGGAAAGAATCAGAAAACACAAGACAAAATTAATCAAATAAAGGCGCAATAAGCTCACATTAACTAAACATTAATTGTGAATTGAATTTTGTTAAGGTTGATTTTTTACATTGTCAAAATCATGATCAAAATTTATCATTGGATTTGTCTAATGATTATGTTTTGAAGCATGATGCACGAAAGAATAAGAACTATAAAGACGCTTTATCTGCAGGATCGATTGATGAATTTTTTGATCGAAGATTATTTTGTAGGAATCATCGAGCATTCGCAAATAATATTTCTTTATCTTTATGAAATGGTATGATTCAAACATAAATTGAGGAAACTGTTTTTTTTTAGAAATCAAATTTATTATCGCAATTGTGAAATTGGACTAACCATTTGAAATGAAAACACGTCATGAACCTGTTAATTATGCAAATTTTTCGTATGTACCTAGAGAAATTGATCACTTCTCTTTGAACACACCTACATTTTATTGCCATATTAGTGCCATGTTTGTTTTCAGGTTTTAGTACAATCGAAGAATTGAAGGAGGCCAATTTGTGAATGATTCGTTTTGTACGACCAATTTCAAGAAACATGAACCAATTGAATCCGTTTCTATCATCCATAAATGCCATCATTTTTCCTCTCCAAACTCACAAGTTATTCAAGCATTTTCACTAAGCAGCGTCATCACCATTTTCCTTGCAAGTGTCACATGTTTTCCACTTACATTTTCCATTTGCATTTCCCATAATTTCCATTGATTAACCCATTAATAGAGATATTCATCTCGCTTACATGTTGATTTGTCCTTTTGCTTTCCGTTCATTTGTTTACCGTCTTGTCATTTTCCTTTCCATTAAATAAATCATGCTTGATGCAAATTTTCATCTCTAGTCCTTCCAAAATCATCATTTCATACTCGCGTTAGATGATAGGGGATTCATAATTCCTCCCTTCTAACAAGTCTTGGCCTATCGACATCAGCACATTATCTAGGTTCAAGGCTAGAGTCCTTATTATTACCTTGAGGCTTGTATGCATCAATGACAAGTTCTCTCGCCAACAATCATGCGAATACATCAATGTCCCTTGATCGTTGGATCTTGTAAGTGGCTTGACATCAACTCATCTATTGACACTTTGCAAGATGTACTTAGGTACCTTGGCACTCGTTCAAATTAATGGCGAGATGGCGAGTTTGCCTCACATTGGTTAATAACATTCATCAATGGCTGGTAATCCAATGAATTCTCTTCATGCTCAACAACAACACATTTATTTGCATAAATAGAATTGTACGATTGAGTTTTGTAGCAGGTGAAGACCATATCATTTAATCATTTTGCAGCAGATTTAGTAGCAAAAATAAAGAATCCACTTTCACCACCTCATCCACCATTTATGCAACCAAGAAGTTGATGAAATTCTACATTCTATTCCATGATCCAACAACAGCTACAACTTATCTACATATGCACAGTTTGTCCAGTTCCTAGGTAAGTAAAGGTATGTTCTTTTCTAGATTTTAATCATAGAATTCCTTGAATACTGAAATTATAATTTTCGTAAAATACTTCACCATATTTCCTTTCTCATTTGAAAACAAAAATCCGTAAACACCTTTAGTTGGGGGGGAAGGGACATCCATTTATTATCACATCCATATCAATTCATTCCATTTCACTTCATTTCATCCTAACATACTTGTCCTAATCAATTATGATTGCATTATGGCTCAAAAATTTATGTGACTTTCAAATAAATGCCTAAATGATGAGCATATTATATGGCTGATTTAAAGATGCATTCTTAAATATGTTCACTGAATATTTCTGCAACAAAAAGAAATAAGGCACTGATACACAAGAACCAATACCAATTAGTATTTGGTCGTCACACAAGAACCAACGAAACATGTTGCAATTCAATGTATGATAAGGAATACTTTTCAAAAAGAAATGAAATTGTCAAATGCAAAGTTTAAGGACAATTGATATAAGCCAAGCTCATTCAAAAGAAAATCATGATTAAGCAATGTAGTATATTTCATGAGGACATGCAATAACGTTAATTGGGGGTATGTAGAGTCTCCAAAATGTCTTCAAAATATCATCCACTTTCACCTTTATCGCCACCATTTCACTCACATGTCGCAACTCCATAGCCATATAATTTTTCATTAGCCTCCATTTTCATGATTACATGGGGCTACCTTTGTGTTTTCCAAAAGCTAATGATTTCTAATATTTTAATTGAATTTAAGGTTAAAACTTAGAAAAATGACATATACTTGCTAATACTTAAAAGTGGCTTGATTTTCATGACATTTGTAGGTCATTTGGAGGCTTCCAAGGCACCCTTATGTGGCCTCCAGTGCTAAAATTCGAATTCCCTTCAAGATATCGAAGAAGATTTGGATAAAGGTAAAAGAGGATATGTGTCTCATCATTACCTATTTGAGTTGTAATTGTATGATATTTTCTATGGATCTAGGGAGATAATAATGGACCTCCATTAATGAGATAGCTTCTTATGTTTTTGTATAAATAGGAGAGCCTCCTCCTTTCAAAGGCATGTGTTAAGTTGGAGATACGCGGGTGTCCAAGTTAAGATTACTCATGAGTGGAATTTAGATTTAGCACCATACTCATGAGTGATGTTCACCTCTTTCTGGTAATGCTTGCATTGGGAGCTTCTAAACTTGCCATCTCTCATGCTTTTGGAATGGCCACCTACAATGTGTAAGATTTATTGTTTTTCATAGATTAAAATTTATTGCTTTCATATCTTTTCCTGTGTGAGAGGTTAAGAGTGATTTTTGTATTTGCTTTCATATATTTTCCTGTGTGAGAGGTTAAGAATGATTGTTTTTTCTTTCATTTCATGTGGTTTGATTATTCATTTCATAGGATCCTAATTTGATAATGCACACATGATCCCTTAGAGTAGATCTCATTTCATGCAATTTCATTGTCGAAAGAGTGGTGTGCTTTTTAATTCCTGCAAGTGTGATAGATTAATATTTCAATTCCTACAAGTGTGGTAGATTAAGATTTCAATTCCTGTAAGTGTGGTAGATTAAGATTTCAATTCCTACAAGTGCGATCGATTAAGATTTCAATTCCGTGTGATGTACTATAATTTCTTTTGAATTTATTGTTGAATTAGAGTAGGTGAATTTGGTTTGCCATTATTTGGTTGCATAGTTAGATTGATCTAAATTGAAAGTTAATTTCTAGCATATACAGTGCAGGTACGCTTCGCAAGTTTTATGAAACCCTCGGGTTGGCAACTAAATGATAGGTAATTAATTTTCCTCAACAAACTCTTAAGAAAAAATGAAAATGAACTTTCAAGCTAGATTTAAATTTCTCGATATTGCAAAAAGTTAATACTTCTTAAATTTGTGCTTCTAACCCTGCCTATTTATGTTTTCTCTACTTTAGTAGTGCCCAAGATTATCATTAAAAGAATCGAACACAACCAAGCTGGAACAAATTGGGTCCTCATTACTTGGGATAAATTTTGCATACCCAAAAGGAAGGGAGGTTGCCTAAGATTATCATTAAAAGAATCAGAAGCAACTAAGCTTGAAAACATTGGGTACCTCATTACTTGGGATAAAGCTTGCAGACCCAAAAGGGAGGATAGGATTTGAGAGATCCAAAAATCTTAAGCAACATTTTGGTAGCTAAAACGTGATGAATATGGATCAACTCACTCCTAATGAGAAATATGGATCAAGCTTTGGTGGAAAAAATACATGTAGTCAATGGAACACAACAACCTAATTAGACTACAAGGAGAAATAAAGGGATAACAAATATGAAACATAGCTTGGAAAAATTTCTCTCTTATCCAAGATCATAGCTTATGGGAAGATAGAAGAGACAACAACGTGCATGAAATCAAATGCGTAAGGTCCAGGAGGATCATGGGTTTCTTAATGGATCATAGTTTATGGGAAGATAGAGGAGGCAACAATGCACTTGAAATCAAAGGCATAATGTCCATGAAGATCATGGGTTCCAAGAATTAAGAAATGGTTTCACTCACCAAGGAAAAATTAGATTGTTGATTACTAGCAACATCATTCACCTCTTCAAGAATGGAGGAATTGGACACCAAAAGAGTATTGGCCCCCCAAATTGTACAGAAGCCAAGGACAAACTATGGGACATTCTTTAGCAAAGGAAAAACCAAGTCCAAACTCGCCCAAACAAATTGAGATGGTGATATAAGCATTAAAGAAGTCATACATTAAAAGAAGCCTGTAATAGTGTAGAAATTCCCACTGTAGATCACCTGGTAATGCAATGTACTAAAGAAAAACACTTGATCTACTTCTATAAACAATTTAGTGGAAGCTTAATCGAACATGAGAAACATCAAGCATGAACAGATATAACTGAGAATGAGAAGTATTCAACCATAACACAGAAGATATAACACTGGGGAAAGCACCATCCTAAAACCCCAACTCTGTATTATCATACAAGTGGAAACCTTGTTCAAGTTACAAAAAGAATCAACTCTCAAGCTATCTTGCTCTCTCTGCAATCAAACAATACAGCTCACAAACTGAATAGACATAGTATATGTCTTCCTCAATCCCTCCAAGCCTCTTATTTCCTTGTGCAGTTTTGATTGGGGTCCAATGATATCACATGTGTGAATTGGCCTCATCACACTCACTGTAACCTCAGGTCCAACTACACAATTCTTAAGGAATAATATTCCTTCTGCATGCATGGAGTATTCACCAAGGAATATACTAGCAACTGATAGTACATTATCCCTCCCTCTCATCTCAACTGGGTCTTTGACTGAACTGGCATGCATGAGTTATCCATGAGCGAATCTTCAGTTATCTGAAATACAATAGTTACATGCATGCAAGCATTAACTAACTAAACTCTCATTAATTTAACAAACTATTAAATTAATCTAACTGGACTTGACTTAGTTAACTGAGCCAACTAATTACAACTCAATATTACAACTCATCCTTATCTCTTTAACTAATGGATAAATCACTCAATCAAAGGATAAATTGTTGCATGTCCTCGCAGAGACTTCAAGTTTGATTTTCCTTAACTAATTAACTCAAGATGAATTAATTAATTAATTTTTAAACTGCTGTTAATATCAAATTCGAATTTTACTTCCTATGTTTAGTCCAGGGATTGACTAAAATAAGAAGGGATCCTAAAATGCTATTTTTAGAAAAGTTAGTTTTAGCACTTTCACTTTTCACACATTGTAGCTAAGATACACAATGGTTGAACTACTATTTATAGCCTGACTATTCATAGTAGTGCTATTTTTAGCATTTTCTATTTTTAGCATTTCTTGTTGCAAATCTCAACACTCCCTCTCAACAAGAAAGGGATTATCAGTAACCCCGATCCTATCTCTGTGGAACTCGAACTTGCATTTTGACAATGCCTTAGTCAAAATATTTGCATCTTGCTCCTCGGTCAAAACATAATGCAACATCATGATCCTCTTGACCAGACAGTCCCGTAGATGATGGTAACATATATCTATATGCTTGGACCTATCATGAAATACTGGATTCTCAGAGAGTTTTATGCAACTCTGATTATCACAAAGTAGCACTGTAGGATCCATCATCTAACCAAACAATCCCACTAGAATCTTCTGCATCCAATGGCCTCACATGCTACCTGACTGGCAGCCATGTATTCAGCCTTTGCTGAGCTAAGTGCAACTGATCTCTGTTTCCTATTATACCAAGAAACTACAGCTGAACCAAGGTTGAAGATTGCTCTAGAAGTGCTCTTCCGGTCTAATGGACAACCAGCCAAGTCAGCATCTGTTAAGCCTTGCAGCTTCACTCCCTCTGTTCATCTGTACCATAATCCATACTGTGTAGTGCCTCTGATATATCTCAGCACATGCTTCGCTGCCTTCCAAAACAGCTTGGTAGGTTGAACCATAGCTTGACTCAGCCGGTTCACCGCAAAGCATAATTCGGGTCGTGTGTTTACCAAATACATAAGTGAACCCACCAGCTGCCGATAAACAGTAGCAGGTACTACCTCACCTAAAGTAGCATCCTCCTTCCTCCAGCTCCTAGCTAGAGGAGTCTGCATGGGTTTGCACTTCTCCATGTGAAAGCGCCTGAGTATCTCATTGGCATAATTGCCTTGAGACACAAATACTTCCCCATCTTTCTGCCACACTTCCATGCCTAGAAAGTAGTGCATGAGGCCCATGTCTTTCATCTCAAACTCTCTTGCAAGGTCCCCCTTGCAAGATTTGATCAGCTAATCACCACCTGTCAAAATCAGATCATCGACATAAAGTACAATAATCAATGGCTTACCTTCTACCATGATGTGGTAAAGGTTCTCATCTACTTCACTCTTGGTGAAGCCCAACCCAGTGAAATAGATGTTGATCCTAGTATACCAAGCATGGGGTGCTTGCTTCAGCCCATACAGTGCTCACTTGAGTCGGCAAACATGCGACTCATGATCGAAGGTCTCAAATCCTTCAGGATGCTCAATGTATACCTCTTCCTCAATCTTCCCATTGAGGAACGTTGTCTTCACATCCATCTGATGGATCTTCCAACCCATCTGAACTGATAGATCTAGCATCGATCTAATAGATGAGTACCTTGCTACGGGAGCAAAGGTCTCATCATAGTCGATCCCCTCAACCTATGAGAAACCTTGGGCAACAAACCTTGCCTTGTGTTTCTCAACACTGCCATCAGCTGCCTGCTTTACCTTGTAAAGCCATCGGGAACTAACCATTGACTTGTCCCAGGTATAGGGACAACATCCCACACACTATTCTATATGATAGAATCATACTCTTCTACCATTGCATCAACCCAGACTATTTGTTGCACTGCCTCCTGAAAAGAAGAAGGCTCGGTTGCTACACACTCCCCAACCAGGGTCATGTAGCCAGTGTATCTCTTGGGAGATCTCCTATGTCTGCGCTGAGAGGATGGCTGCCCCACATTCTCTCTCGCATCTAGCATCAATCTGTTAGCTTCCCGCGAGCGTTTCCCCCCGTCTCTGGAAGACTCTCCAGGAATGGTGGTCTCCACTACTGGATCCTCTGCATGTGGCTGATCCACATCATCATGAAGCTCCTCCTCCTTTGGAACTAAAATTTCCTCATCACCATGCAACTTGAGCTCCCTCTCAAGTGACACTCGCATGGCTCTCTGCTCGTCGAAATTTAGATCTCTGTGCACTATGGTCCTCTGACTGGAAAGCAGAAACGCACGATAGTTGTGGGGTGTATCTGTGTACCCCATAAGTATCCCCAACTCAATTGTTGGGTCTAGCTTCTTCCAAGCATCTTTGGTCACATGACAAAAAACTAGTGATCCAAAGATGCGGAAGTGACTCACATCTAGCTACTTCCCTGAAAAAGCCTCCATAGGTGTCTTCATCCCCAGGATACGATGAGGATTTTTGTTCTGGAGGTACACTGTTGTATTGCATGCCTCAACCCACAGATGAAGTAGTAGGCCTTAGTCATGCAACATCGCTCGAGCTGCTCCCACAATAGATATGTTCTTCCTTTCAACCACCCCATTCTATTGTGGGTTATTAGGTGTCGTTAGTTCCCATTTAATTCCTTCTATAGCACAGAAGTCTTTAAACTGCTGGGAAACATACTCTCCACCATTGTCACTATGCAAGGATCTTACTTTCTTTCCAGATTCTTTCTCTGCCAAGGCTTTAAACTCACAAAAACTCAAGAATGTATGATCCTTCTTTTTGCATAAAGTAGATCCAACATCTACAAAAAAAATCATCAATAAAAATAACATAGTACCTTTGCTTAGCGGTGGAGGTTGTAGAGAATGGTCCACATACATCTGAGTGAACTCACTCTAGGATTGCTCCAGCTCTACTATCCTGATCCTGAAATGAATCTTTTGCATACTTACCCAGGGTGCATCCTTTGCATGTGTCTGTTTGCTCTAGTTTTCCCTTGGGTAAGGCGGTAGAAATTTGTTGCATGATCTTCAAGGCCCCGTGATGCAAGTGGCCCAGTCTTCTATGCCACATCTCGCCAACCTTTTGGCTTTGCACTGCCTCTGCTTTGGTACTCAATGCAACACAGTCATCTAACTCTAGCTTGTATATATTATTTACTCGAATCCCTATTCTCTTGGTTTGTTCGGTGCCAATATGCCTCAAGAAAACTTTTCCTTTACTAAATAGTACATCATATCCTTTATCTTCTAGCATAGCAACAGACACAAGATTCTTTTTCAAACCTGGTACATATTTAACAACAGATAGGGTGAGAGGAGCACCATTCTCCCTTTGAAACACAATTGTACCTTCACCTGAGACATAGTACTTTCCAACATCGCCCATCTCGATCCGCATCTAGAGATCCTTCTCCTCCAATGTACTGAAAAGATTCTTGTCACCTGCCATGTGGAAAGAAGCTCCACTGTCCAGGTACCAAACACATCCCACCATGGATGAAACCATGCATGTGATAAGAGAGAAATCCAACTCAAACTGTGAAGCTAGTGCATCACCATTAGATCCCTCTGAGGAACCCTTCTTGGATTTCTTCTATGGACAATTCATAGCATAATGGCCCACTTCATGACAGTGAAAGCATCATGCCTTCGACTTGTCAACCTTCTTCCCACCATGAGAAGGTTTGGATTTGGATGCCTTCCCTTTCCCTTTCTTAGCTTTACTCGCTAAAGCTGGATTTTCTTCATCATCTTGTTTTGATGAAGATCCATCCCTGGTGCTTCACCTTATCTCCTCCTGCATCAAATCCGACCAAAGTCGTTCTCAATCTAGCAGCTCCTCTCCTCCATTAACCGTGTCATGGTAGTTATGCAAGCTCATCCCTGTAGGTGGTGAGCTTGTTCAGGAACGTAGATATTGTGTCGCCCTTTTCGCACTTGATCTTTTGAAGTTTATCTTTTAGCACCAGCTTCCTTTGATTGTTGTTATTCTGATAAAGATCTTTCAATGTTTTCCACATTGAAAACAGAGTCTCCTTCCCATGGAGGCTCGAGACAATGTGATCTCGAACTCCCTCCAAGATGATTCTCCTTGCTCTAGCCACACACTTTTTCCATTCCGCCAGTTGAGTAGCATCAGTCAGCTTCTGGACTTCTTGATCAATGAAGTCCTTTAGACCATTATCTTCTAATACTACCTCCATGCAATCCTTTCAGGCTATATAATTCAAACTGATATCAGGGGCATATTCGAGTCTCAAACCACTGAACACCATCAGTGAAATAGATGTGATAAGAACTCAATTCAATATCTAGAAACCAAAATTCGAACTTCTCCTACTTGTATATTGTTCTTCCTTGATCACCTTTGCTCTGATACTATGTATAAATTCCCAATGTAGATCACCTGGTAATGCAATTTACTAAAGCAAAACATTTGATCTATTTCTACAAACAATTTAGCGGAAGCTTAATTGAACATGAGCAACATCAAGCATGAACAGATATAACTGAGAATTAGAGGTATTCAACCATAACATAGAAGATATAACACTGGGGAAAGCACCAGCCTAAAACCCAAACTCTGTATTATCATACAAGTGGAAATCTTGTTCAAGTTACAAAAAGAATCAGCTCTCAAGCTATCCCGCTCTCTCTGCAATCAAACAATACAGCTCACAGACTGAACAGACATAGTATATGTCTTCCTCAAGCCCTCCAAGCCTCCTATTTCCTTGCATAGTTCTGATTGGGGTCCAATGATATCACATGTTTGAATTGGCCTCATCACACTCACTATAACCTTAGGTCCAACTGCACAATATTTAAGCAATAATATTCCTTTTGCATGCAAGGAATATTCACCAAGGAATATCCTAGCAACTGATAGTACATTTTCCCTCCATCTGATCTCAACTAGGTCTCTGACTGAACTGACATGCATGAGTTATCCATGAGTGAATCTTCAGTTATTTGAAATATAGTATTTACATGCATGCAAGCATTAACCAACTGAACTCTCATTAATTTAACAAACTGTTAAATTAATCTAACTGGACTTGACTTAGTTAACTAAGCCAACTAATTACAACTCAATGTTACAACTTATCCTTGTCTCTTTAACTAATGGATAAATTTCTCAATCAAAGGAGAAACTATTGCATGTCCTCACATAGACTTCAAGTTTGATTTTCCTTAACTAATTAACTCAAGATGAATTAATTAATTAATTTTCAAACTGCTGTTAATATCAAATTCGAATTTTACTTCCTATGTTTAGTCCAGGGACTGACTAAAATAAGAAGGGATCTTGAAATGCTATTTTTAGAAAAGCTATTTTTAGCACTTTCACTTTTCATCCATTATAGCTTAGATACACAATGGTTGAATTGCTATTTATAGCCCGACTATTTATAGTAGTGTTATTTTTAGCATTTTCTATTTTTAGCATTTCTTGTTGCAAATCTCAACAAATAGTACCATCGGATACACCCATATCCTAGAGAACATGATATGGAACAAGATTTGCACCTTGAAAATCTGGCCAAAGTAGCCATATTTCTATGTGATCCGGATTTAAACAGGAATGCAACAAGCTACAGAGATAACCATAAACACAGATATGCAGCGGAAATAATACTTCATTTCATTAATGTAAACTACTGAAATATGCTTACAAATAGTAATGGAAATAAACTAGCTAGGGTGATGGTAGCTTATCTCTGAGAAAAGATGTGGTGGCTACATGCCTCTGAACTGTGTTACAATGAGGCTCGAAGGCCTATTTATTCTTGAGAAACAATGGAAAACCCTAAACATCCAAAAACCTAACCGTAGAAGATGAAATGCCAAACTGTGGGCCCCGTTTTGGTAAATTGGTACATCAACTTCTTGGGGTCATAACTTTGGCATACGATCTCTGTTTGACGCGTGCAATATCTCGTTAGAAATATCTATCTGAAAAATACAACTTTGGGAAGAGCAACATTGGGCCATGCTCCCAATTTTCCCAAAAAACATCGTTTAGGCCCTCAAAATAGCTTCGAAAGTTCAGGACCCAAAAAACTACTAAAAATAGTAAATTGTGCTACAATTAAGGAAACTGAAAAGCTGAAAGGAACAATGGTGGGGGTCCACGTGGACTTGCTGGGTGGCCACCAATATCCACCTGGATCACTATGACAGGTAACATACCAAAAGTATTTTCCCAAGGATAGACTTAAAGCAAGGGGATTTATAGGTCTTTAAATTTGTCACCAATGCAATAAGGAAGAAGAAACATGTAACCATCTTCTTGATACATGTCCCTTCTCTAAATTTTGGGATAAAGAATTATATATCTTCTAAAAATTTGATAGGGTCATAAACAATGTCATGGAAATGATATCAAAGTGGAGAGACTCTATTTATAAGCAAGTCATAGTAAAAATAGCATCACAACTATCACCAAGTTTCATCTTTTAGGAAACATGGAAAGAATGAAATAGAAAAATATTTAAAGATAGCTTGCTTCCACTGGATCAAGTCTGGCACAACTTCTCCATAACATCCAACAACCGATCCTACCCAAAAATTGTTCCTCCCAGGACTGTAAGTGTATTGAGTGTTCCTCCCAGGACTGTAAGTGTATTGAGCAGTAGTAGATATTCCGAGGTCCCTTGGCTTCACTCAATCAGACAACTCCTGAAACTCAACTTTGATGGAGTTTCTAAAGCAAACCCAAGATTAACATGTTATAGGAGAATTTTCTAGGAATTTCCTAGGATCATGAAGTTTCCAGCATTCATATATGTGTGCCATGTTCTATGGGTCACAAAACCAACAATTTAGCTGAAATTTTTACCCTCGAGCAACGACTGAAAATTTCTATCAGAAATGACTTCAACAACTTGATTATTGAAGGTGATTCTCTTCTAATCACTGGCATGATTAGGATAATCCTCAATGGCTCCTCTCCACTTAGAATTTCAAAATGTTTGCATCTTAAAGGAGGACTATAAATAATTGGGTAGCTTCTCAGGAACATCCCAATGGTGATCACTTCACATGTAAAAAGGAAAGGAAATCAATTGGTGTACACTCTAGCCAATGAAGGAGGAAGAATGGAAGATAAGTGAATGGAAGATAAGTATTTAGACTCTCCATGGTTAGCATTCAATCTAGAGCCTCTCAAATATTCTAGTCTAAAGACCGGTCAAGAAGATCTCCATTCGCCCATGGTGGGTGCTCAATAACTTGATTTGGATGGCTAACATGATAAGTTTATTTCCTTTCTTGTCAAACATTTGTGGATTGAAATCCCTGATTCTTTGGGGCTTCAATTCTTATCTTACTTCTGGGGGTCACACTTTCTCAACTTTCTCTCTGTGATCTTTTATTTGACTGGTTATCCTTGCCTTAGGGATACTTTACCTCTCATAGCTTTTTAGTGCTCTATTTGTGTGGATTCATATTACAACTCTTGATCCTGATAAAAATTTAGATCAAGAGAAGAGAGATTGTTCACACAACACAAATTACATTCACTATATTTTATTGATCTCAATGATTACATATTTATAGTATCTAGATAGTGATTAAAACTCACACATAGGAAATTAACTACTTCTAGATTGACACCTAGGGACGCACAATGAAAACTCACACATGGCATGGAAGCATTACTTCCAACACCCTCCCTCAATTGCTTACATGGAAACCATTGAAAAAACATATTACAGCAATAAATAAATCTCTCATATTTGTGTGATATGGTCATCATCAGCACCCACATCCACTTTAGAATCTCACAAACATCGCTCTTTCACCACCACACCTTCAAGTTGTCACTTGACCTCCATTTAAAACGTAATCGCCTTTGGCCATCATTGATGAACTTTGCAGAATTGATGCTTCTCAACCTCCCGGAACGCAATGGGTCAGTTTCAATATTGAACCATCCTATGGAACTGCCACCAGCTGTGAATCCACGGCCCTCCGCACCCTTCACCATTTATCTAGGATAGCCTTCTGGGTACAAAATGTTTTCAACATACAATTCTACAACTTGGAATTATAAAATAACTTGTACTGACGCTCCCGGAACATGACAGGCCACACTAACTTAACTTTATTAAAAATTACTTGTGACTAATGCTCCCGTAACACGATGGTTCACATTAGGGTATTCAATTATTAGTCTATTCTTTGTGGTTCTACATCATTTTATTCTTGCACAACTCATACCACAAACTTAATAATATATATATATATATATATATATATATATATATATATATATATATATATATAATATATATATAACAATCCAAGCAACTTGAAACTTTGATATTCTACAACCCAGGCAACTTGAAACTTTGAAATTGTAATGCCATTGCTTGGAAATGATGCCATATTTCCTTAGTAACCTGACAAGATTAAAATAATCAATACACATCATTGTTGCTTAGATCCCAAAAATGTTGTGGGAATGTTATTTCTAGTTCAATTTTAAAACATCACGATCTGCCAAACCAAATAATATCATACAACAACTACGCATTTTATGAATCAATAAAATCAATCTGGCAGACGAAGAGTGCAACTTGTGGGGGTCGTGTGATGGTAAGTCTGGTAAGGAAGGTTGCCCTTAATGTAGTGATGGAACTGTGGAGGCCAATGATACTGGACTATTTTGGGTAAGGATACTCTAGTGTCTAATTTGGTTTTTGACCTATTGTCATTGTTTTGCATGCAGCGTTGTTTAATATGGGCTCGGAATATGGGGTTTTGTTGTCTATTTTCCATGAATGCTAGAATAGTAACATGCCAATGCGCATCTGACCCACAACTTGTGTGGATACTTTCATTAGCTACTCCTTTTAAGTCTTAGGCGAGTGGGTTTGGCAGGGGTAGGGGTACTACCGTTTGGTGTACTAGTGGGGTATATGGATAGACTCCCCTATTGATTTTCTCACTAGTAAAGGAAATATATTGTTTATCTGGTTCTATTTGGGTTTCGAGTCACTCTGGGGGCTATCCCATGGTATCTTCCAGATCGGAATGATACCTTTCTTTTAGTCCAATATTATACACATTCTGCTCATCTTTCTCATTGCCATATATATTTTGATATGTATGATACGAGACCATCTCTCTCATTCTACCAGATGAACTGATGCCTATTTAGGTTGATATTCTTGAACTTGCTTGCCCACCTTACACGCAGGGGGATGGATCCTGTCTGGCTTATACAAATTACACTACTCTTTGGAAACAGTGGGCGGATTCATTCATTATTTCTAGACCATGCAAGGAAATTGGGATCAAAACTTGTAACAAATGGTGGACTTGTTTGGGATGTTATTGTTGTTGTTGTTGTGAAGGGTAGGTGGTTATTTTTTCTCTAATTGTGCTATAGTTGTGCTTGCTTTTCTTCCCAGTATTTCCTCCATTATGAGAAATGGTCTGGTGCAATGGGATCGAGGACGATCTGTGATGTCATAATGATGCTCTGACTCCCTTCTGATCAGACTCCGACGGTTTTTTTTTTTTTTTCCAATGGCAATGGGCTAGTGATACGTAACATTATGTGAAAATGGTCACTTTCTATTTATTCCTGACTTCTAGTACCTAACTCTGAATGCCATTGACTATTGTGCATTCTGGATTCTCAATCGGGAAGCTTATTTTTTATATACTTATAACACTTAATTACCTTTTTGGGTTGCGATCCGGCGGCAGGGTCCTTGGCTTGTGGATATGCAGGTGTGATGTGGTGTGTGATTTTCCCTTTGGGAATGATGGTCGGGATCCCGATACATTCCTTGATGTATGGGTTTGGACGGCTTTCCAGTTGTTGACCTACCACCTACATTCATGCATTTAAGAGTGTATTTATACCTCTGCCTACCAAGATCAGGGAGTGTGCCTACTTATTTTTTTCTCTCATCCATACCCTCTGTCAACATGTCAATTTTGAATCCATTTACATTGGACACGTCGACCCATAAGGTGTATATTTGGGCCACGCTGGAGGCGGAGTGGAACCATCTGGGTAGTAGCATGGAATATTTGCGTAGCGGGCCCAATCTCTCTAATTCACGGAATAATGTGGGCTTGTCGGATGGACTTCTAGGTGGTGGTCATGCACTTCCCCGTTCACATGGGAATCAACGTGGATGTAACAGAGGTGCCAGACACAAAATGCATAATCAGGCTATCAATATTACCACCCCAACGCCTATCTTAAGTTTTGGTCATGATGTCTTGATAGACTAAATTCACATTCTACAGAAGCAAGCTCTAGTGGGAAGATGGAATTTTACTAAATTAAAGGAAGGGGACATGCAATGTTGGTTCGAAATAAAGTAGATGACCCTCCTGGGCTATATGCCTACGGTGGTCACTTTGATGAATGGTTGCTATAGTTTCCACTTTCTGAACCAAGAAGACTTGGATAAGATCAAGGGCTTTCCATGGATTAGGAGGAGATGTTTTTTGGGCCTATATTCATGGTATATTGGCTTCAATCCGCTTAAGGAGACACCCAAGAAAAAACTAATCTAGGTCAAGCTGCCTGGCTTGCCGATTGAATTCTGGACTTGGCAGGTCTTCATGGATATTGGGAATTCCATTGGGAAATTTATATATGTTGATCCACAATGCTTGGGGGATCAAGATAAGAGTATTGATTGGATTATGATTGAGAAGGAATATATAGGGGATTTCCCGAACCACATCGAGTTGCACTGGGAAGGCACACATCTACTATAGCAGATTGACTTCTTGGGTGTCCCTTTTTGATGCCTCATCTGCCACCACACGAGACACCTCATGGCTCAATGCCCACACAAGTTGGGGGAACGTCACTTACCACATAGGAGTTCGTTGCATGGGAAGGTGGATATGGTTGATGGATGGGCCACTCTCTCTACTGGCAACCGTACTGCAGAAGGGATGGTGGATAGAAAGCGTATTCCTTTAGGTAACCCCCTTGTCCTTTTTCACATCCATCCTCTGATTTTTGTCCAAATAATGAAGATGTTTCTGCCCCGATTAATGTTCCCTCATCCCCCTAGATGACAAATGGATCTGGCTCACCTACTATTGATGACTTGTCTCAGCCTCCCTTGGGAAAGACCACACATACGTCTTATGGCGACCTGCCTATTTCGGGGTTATCTCCTCCCCCTCTGACGGCACATGAAGCCATTTCCCCGACACACATCACTTACATCCCTACACCCCCTCCCCCCATCCTTTCCCATCTTTCCCTGGTGACGGGGCTTCGACCACTTACGCCAACCTCACCCACTACATCCCCTACAAACTCAGTGGACATTGATATCAATTTTTTAATAAACAAGAAGACTCTAGACCTCCGTACCCTCACTATTCACAAGCCTCATAAATCCTCGTCACGCCACATCATCCCTACCTCGGTCGGTAACATCACGGTCTACTGAAAACATAATAGAGATAGTTGTCATTTCTGGGGACATCCACGTATGCTCCCTTTCAGTCCATCTGACCCTTATTCTCTTCTTGATGTTTCTATTGTATCATCCATCCACCCTCGGGCCCTTAGAGAAAATGAGCCTGCTTCGGGGATGACATGAATTTCATTCTCTATGAATATCCGGGGGTTGGGGGCTGCACACAAATTTCTAGCCCTCAAGGATCTTTTCCTCTCGTCTTGCCCGTACATCATTATTCTCCGGGAATCTATGCACTCGACTCAGCATGTGATAACATATTTCAGGAAGATGCTCCCTGATTGGAATATTGTGGTTATGAACTCTACTGGCCTCTCCAGGGGTCTTGTTTCTTTATGGGAACCGAGATGGGTTTATATGAAGGCATATTATTGTTTTGCAAGCATCTTTCTAGTGGGGAAAATCAGAGGTCTCTCAGGGTGTATAAATATTCTAAATATATATGCCACATATAGGAACATTTTCTGGGAGAATTGGGTGGACTTGGAGATCTTGGTACTAGATTCCCTCATATTAGCAAGGGATCTAAATTGCGCTATTGGTATGGACGAGATTTTGGGGGGATTCGGAAAATTGGATCCCATTGTTGATCAAATTAAGGATATCATTGTTGACTTCAATTTAATGGATATTTTCCCTCCTATAATTTCTCCCACTTGGGATAATCGAAGGACGGGGCATGGTCATGTTTCCAAAAGACTAGATAGACTTTTATTACATGAGCACTTGATTGATAGATTGAGTGCCATCCAATCTAGGATCATAAACACCTTTATCTCAAACCACAGGCCCATTATATTGCAATGGAATCAAGGTGATCTCAGACGGGGGGTGTCGTTCAAGTTCAACCGGGTGTGGCTGGAGGCCCCAGAATTTGATACACTGGTGAAGGAATTCTGGAAAAAGTACAGGTCACATGACATCTCTCCAATGGTGAATGTGCTGGAGAATCTACGGGTCCTCAAGGTGGTGGTTAATAGATGGGAAAGGCACAAGAAAACCTAAATGAAAAAATACCTAATCGATATATCAACTGAGTTGGACAAATTGAGCCTACTACTACAAATGGGAAATCCCTCAAAGACACTGCAGGCTGCCATTAGTTCGTTTAAAAAAAAAAAAAAATACAAAATATCCTACACATATAGGAGGTAACGTGGCATCTAAAGAGTAGGGCTATATGGATTCACGAGGGGGATCGGAATACAAAATTTTTCCACAAATATGCCAACCACAAATGGAAGATTAACACCATTTGAGATATGATGGACCCTGAGGGGAACCAGACACACACTCTACTGGATATACAGAGGGAGGTAGTCAATATATTTGGTAGGGCATACAGACACAGGGAGGCAGACTATGCTGAGGACCAGATTTGTGGAGTGGGATTATACCCCACTATGTTTGATGCTAACTCAAATGAGGCACTTTATAAGAGTGTTACAAAGGAGAAAATACTGGAAATGGTCAAATCTTTCATTAGATACAAATGCTTGGGCCTGAATGGTTGGACCGTCAAGCTTTTTACACATTTTTATGATATATTACAAGAGGACCTCCTGGCGATGGTGGAATAATCGCGATTATGGGGTTTTATCCATCCACATATTAATTCAACTTACATCGCTCCCATTCCTAAGGGGAGATCCACTGGGTCCTTCATGGTTTATCGACCCATCTCTCTATGTAATCTCATTATAAAATTATATCCAAGACTATTATGGGCATAATTAAGCACACTCTATCTAAATTTATATCTCTCAAGCAACTTGGTTTTCTAGAGAATAGACAAATCCGTGATGATATGGCTACTGCACAGGCATGTTTCCATATATTCACACAAAAAAGCTTAATGTTGTTGTTATGAAGGTGGACTTGTAGAAGGCATATGACTTCCTGAACTGAGGTTGTCTGCGAATGGTCTTACATAAAATTGGCCTACAGGCCAGGAACATTGAGTGGATCATGGCATGCATCTCAAATGTACGGTATGCAGCGATCATTAATGGATACCCCACTTGGTTCTTCAGAGCGGGCCACAGATTGAGACAAGGATGTTCCCTTTCCCCATTGTTATTCATCTTGGCCATGGATAGACTCAGTCTACATATAAAAAGGGTTGTGGCAGAGGGGGAGTTTTGAGCTCTAGTTCTGGGTCAAAATATCATAATATCACATAGTTTTTTTGTGGATTATGTGCTTATTATGGGCATGATTACTATAATTACATGGTTGGAATTATACCACATTTTCTTCAAATTTGGAAATGCCACGGGACTTCTTATGAATAAAAAAAAAATCCATTATTTTATATGGCAGGGGTAATATGGAGGATATTGCATATATCCAAAGATTATTTGTGGTGGAGGCTGATAGTGTGGAGGGTGGTATGCAATATCTGGGGTTTCATTTCAAGCCTAATAAATACATAACGGATCGCTTTTACAACAAGATCTTTGGATGGGAGCACAAATGTTTATCTCTGTTTGGGTGCCTCACTCTCACACAGTTGGTCATCACACAACTAGCAGTTTATTGGTCACATCTCTACTGCCTCCCAGGTACTATCATCACAAAAATCAACAAAATTATGGAAAAGTTCATTTGGTTAGGATCGACCACTGAACATAAATATCATCTGAATAGTTTGGCATCCATTACTTTTCCAAAAAGCATGGGCGGTTGGGGGATACTGGACTTGAGGCGTTTTGGATGGGCCTTGCTGCAAAAAACCCCATGGAGAGGCATATTTTGGACAGCCATCTGGGCGGATATTATAAGACATAAATACCTCAAAGGTAGGGATTTTACTATCTGGATGCATAGGGAGCTCATTGGTGTTCTTTCGGGGTCATCCATATGGCTTAGTTTAAATAAAATTCAACAAAACTTTCTAACAAACATATGTTGGATCTTTAGTTCTAGGTATAAGATTTTGATTTCCCCATATCGTATCTTGGGTATGGGACATGATATCCACCCCTCAGACGAGCTCATACACAACATCAATGATATGGGCATATTTTTTGGAATCAATCCATTAGGTAGTGGCATGGAGATATCCCTATCTGGAAGGAGGCGAGGGAGATGAGCCTGGAGGGTTTGGTGGCATGGGAATGGGAGCATACTAGGTCCTATATGAGGTTGATTGGAGCCTGTAGGGAGGAGGAAGGTGATCAGATTGGATGGCTAGGGAAATTAAAGAGAGGCGATGTATCAGTTGCATACTATTACAAATCCATCTGCTACAACGACCACCATAACAATGAGGTATGATGGTTTTATAAATTTTGGAGAACTAGAATTCCTATCAAAATCATTTTATTTCTTTGGCTTGTTTGGAAAAACAAGAACTTGACCTAGGACAATCTACAAAAGGTAAACTGGCAGGGGTCTGGTGTATGTGTATTATGCAGGAAAGCGGCGGAAGACAATGTCCATTTATTTCTTAAATGCCCCATCTCACTGCAGATTTGGCAGGAGGTTGCGGGATGTATTAGATTCCCCTTAAACCCATTTGATAATATCATAAACTATCTAAACTGGTGGATTCAACAACCCCCCAATGGAGGAACATTCCTTTATCTATTTTTTGGGAAATATGGAGATGACAAAATGATATAATATTTGAAGGCATTATGTGAGATGGGTCTCATGTGATAGATTGCATACTTGGTCATTATACCTCTGCACTGACCAACACTATCAGACCTACAGAAGACTGGCCCCAGGGATGCATACCCTGTTGGTTTTTTTGATGGTGTGGCTCAAGGCATCGCATGTGGGTTTGGGTTCTAGATCATTCTCTTAATGGAACAAGAATTTTGGGTTCACTGGGGAGATGGCAAAGGAACTAATATGAAGGAGGAGGTTATGGAATTGTGGGGTGTATGCTTTAACCCCGTACAGAAATTACCTGCATATGAATTCTAAAACACAGAAAATAAACAATGTGAGAGAATAACACATAAAACACATATACACAGAGATTTTCCCCTGGATCCCAAAATCGGGACTACCAGATTGACTTTTCATTATATTCCTTTCAATATTAGAATACATATTTATACATGTCGAAGCATCCAATACCATGGACCGAAAACCATCACGTCCAAAACCATGTGCAAAAACCATGCACAAAACCATAGGTAGGTCCACCCAACCTAATATAGGGTCCAAAAAAATATTTTCCGAGGCCACTGCCCCGGACCTCATACAGGGGGGCTATCCACCCCCCTCAAACCCCTTGTGACCCCCCTGCTACACAATCAACGTAATGAAGGGGGGGCTCCGCCCCCCTCTAACCCACCGATTAACTATCTAAGCTAGTCGTGGAAAGAATATAACACAAGCCAACATTCTCCCACTTGATGTTTTCTTTCCACAAGGACCACAAGAGAGCTTAGTCATTTATCCAGCCTTGCAACACCCATTGTTTCTCTACACCAAGAGAAATTCTCAGAGTTCACATATTTTGTCAATGCATTTGCAGTATTCTTCAAAGTGTCCACCTTACCATCAACACATTTTTGTCTTCTATCATATTCCTCACAAAGTGATACTGAATGTCAATGTGCTTTGTCTCTGAATGATAAGCAGGGTTCTTTGCCAAGAAAATTGCACTTTGGCTGTCACAGTCTATCCTTATAGCTCCCTACACTAAGCCCATACTTGAACACAATCTCTACAACTAAACTGCTTCCTTGCTTGCATGAGTGGCTGCCATGTATTTTTCCTTTGTAGTTGATATTGCCACTATAGATTGTTTCTTACTCATCCAACTGACTGCACCTCCAAATAGGTTAAATACATACCCACTTGTAGATCTTCTCTAATCCAAATCTCCAACTCAGTCTGCATCAACAAAGCCACGAATATCCAACACTCTATCCAATCCTGATCTTCCTTGATAGCACAAGCCACAATCACTAGTGCCACGAAAATACCTGAAAAACCGCTTCACTGTTGTCCAGTGCTCCTTCCCTAGTTTTGACATAAACCTGCTCAATACTCCCACTACATGTGCAATGTCTAGTCTAGTGCATACATCAGACTACTGACTACACTTACATATGGAACTTGGGACATGTCCTCTTCCTCTTCTTGTGTCTTGGGACACTGTTCAGCAGATAACTTTACACCTACAAGAATAGGAACCTTCACTGGTTTACTATCTTTCATATTAAACCTTTGCAATATTGTCTCGACATACTTCCTCTAGTTTAACCAATGCTTCCTCTTTGCCCGATCTCTTTTAATTTCCATGCCCAAAATATAGTTTGTAGCACCAAGATCTTTCATGTCGAATTTGGAGGACAATTGGGTCTTCAAATCCTAGATAATTTCTTTGTCATTTCCAACCAGCAACATATCATCCACATACAAGACCAAATAAATAACATGGTCACCAATTAATTTAAAATACACACAGTGATATGCTTTTCTTCTAGTGAAGCAAAGTCCCTGTACAAATGTATCAAATTTCTGATACCACATCCTTGGTGACTGTTTTAACCCATATAGAGACTTCTTTAACTTGCATACCAGTTCTTCCTTACCCTTCACCGCAAAGCCTTTAGGTTGCTTCATGTAGATCTCCTCTTCCAGATTCCCATGAAGAAATGTTGTCTTCACATCCATCTGTTCCACCTCAAAATCAAAAGTAGCAGCAACATATAAAAGTAATCTAATAGAAGCTACCTTGGCAATAGGAGAAAAATTATCACCAAAATCAATTCTTGGCACCTGAGAATAACTTTTTTCTACCAACCGAGCTTTGTATTTCTCTACCTTTCCTTCTACATTTGTCTTCTTCTTAAACACCCATTCGCTGCCAATGGGTTTCCTTCTAGTCGGTAACTCCACCATATCCCAAGCCTCATTTTTGTGCAAAGATGCCATTTCATCAACCATGGCTTCTTTCCAGAGTTTTCCATCCTTTGAATATACTACTTCCTTCACAGTTCTCGGATCATCATCAGTAATAAATATAGAAAAATTTGAACAGAAAGTAGATGGACTATACCTTTCTAGCTGCCTTCTTTCTCGAACTGATCTTCTCACACCCGGAGTTTGTGGCTCTTCATCTTCTAATTTCTCCTCTGTTGTAGAGTTTGATTCTTCCTCCTTTAGCTCAAACTCTATCTTCTCAAGTTCCTTTGGTTGAACTTCATGTTTATTAACATCTTTCACCTCTGTGAACACCACATCTCAGTTGTACACAACCTTCCTTGTTACTGGGTTCCAAAGCTTATAACCCTTTAAACCATCCTTATACCCAATAAAGATGCACTTTTCAAATTTACTATTCAACTTGGTTTTTTTCTCATTTGGAACATGCATATGCATCACATCCAAATACCCTCAGATGTGAAAGAGAGGATTTCTTACAATTCCATACCTCTTGTGGAGTCTTATCCTCCAACTCTGATGAAGGTGATCTGTTGACCAGGTAACATGCTGTCTCCACTGCCTCTGCCCAGAATTCCTGTCCTAACCTAGCACCACTGTGCATGCTTCTTTCCCTTTCCATCAACATCTTGTTCATTCTTTTTTCAACTCCATTTTGCTCAGGTTTGTATGGAGTAGTCTTTTGTTGTGTTATACCACGCTTCTTACAGAATTCTTCAAATTCCTTGCTACAAAACTCTCCACCGTTATCTGACCTCAACACCTTTATCTTCTTCTCTGTCTGGTTTTTCAGCAGAGCCTTAAATTCTTTAAACCTGTCAAAGACTTCAGATTTCTTCTTAAGGAAATATATCCATGTATTCCTTGAGAAGTCATCTATAAATGATTCATAGTACACAGACTTACCTAGTGATGGAAACTTCACAGGTCCAAACACATCACTGTGCACAAGCTCTAATATTTGTTTCACCCTCTTACCACCAGAGGGGAAACTCATCCGATTCTGCTTCCCATATACACAATTTTCACAAAAATCAAAATCCAGAGAGCTATTACTCATACCTTCTACCATACCTTTACCATGAAGTATTTGAACGCCCTTCTCTCCAATATGTCCAAGCCTTTGATGCCACAGCATGGTCTTTGTTGAGTTTTGAAAATGTCATTCACTTCCAATACACTTTCACTATTATGTCCATTATATCACCTCCATTTTACTACTATGTCACCACATTCATCCCACTTTCATTATCATTGAGCCATATTTATGTTTTTCCAAACTTTATTAATTCTAAGCCTTTTAAGTGAATTTGTGGTTAAAAGTTAGAAAATAATGTGCATATGCTTATACCTAACAAATGGGTTGAGATTGTTGACATGTGTAGGTTGAAAGGAGGCTTCTAGAAGACCCTTATGTGGCACTCTAAGGCCAAATTCGAATTTGAGTGGAAAGAATCATGGGATCATGAGGATATGTGTCACATCTCCCAATTCTATTGTAACTCTAAGAAGACATGTGTCTTATCAGTTCCTATTTTGATTAAGACTCTAGAGGTAGAGGGAGAGATTCATAGACTCTCATTAATGAGATGGCTTCTCATCTTTTTGTATAAATAGGAGGTATCTCTCCTTCATTTGTTAGGTCTTAAGTCTTAGCGTGTTATTTCTTAAGCTTGTTAGCTTGTGAGATGGCCTTAGAAAGCTTTGGAGAGCTTTGTTGTACTTTGTGATTTTGAAGAATTTGAATAAAACTTTGATGTTCTCAACATAGAAGGAGATGTGAAGTAAATGTCATGGAGTACATTAGAATGTAAGGTAAAGTAGATTTCATTTTGCAATTTTGCTTTGATTTCATTATGTCATTTGATGGCTTTCAAGTTTAATAAATTAGATTTTCCATTCATGCAATATTAATTCATGTAAGTGTGTTCAAACGGTTGATTGTAGATTAGTTTTTTTTTTACATGTTTTTGCATCAAATAGTGACATGAGATTTACCTCTCTGTTGACTTTGCTTTTCTTAGTTTCTTTTAATTCCAGTTCTATTTTGTTGATTTCAGTCTTGTTCATTTTCTTTGTTAAGTTAGTTTAGAAATCAACTCACTCATGTCATTAACGATTACCTCTGAAAGCCATAGCTAGACTAACTGGCGAGGGATCGAATTATGAGTGTTGTGATTTGATTTTAGTTTACTTTTCTACAATTAGATATTGGATTGCTCATATCATTGAAGGTTACCTCCGAAAGCCATAGCTAGACTAACTGGCGAGGGATCGAAATATGAATGTTGTGATTTGATTTTGGTTTACTTTTCTGCAATTAGATATTGGATTGCTCATTTCATTGACGGTTACCTTCGAAAGCCATAACTAGACTAATTGGCGAGGGATCGAAATATGAATGTTGTGATTTGATTTTAGTTTACTTTTCTGCAATTAGATATTCGATTGCTCATTTCATTGACGGTTACCTCTGAAAGCCATAACTAGACTAATTGGTGAGGGATCGAAATATGAATGTTGTGATTTGATTTTTGTTTACATTTTTGCAATTAGATATTGGATTGCCCATTTCATTGATGGTTACCTCCGAAAGCCGTGGCTAGACTAACTGGTGAGAAATCGAAATATGAATGTTGTGATTTGATTTTAGTTTACTTTTCTGCAATTAGATATTGGATTGCTCATGTCATTGACAATTATCTCCGAAAGCCATAGCTAGACTAACTAGTGAGAAATCAGACTATAAATGATGTGATTTGATTTTAATTTTTATTAGTTTGTAGTTTTTGATTTGTTTGAGTGCAATAGCTTAACTTTTATTTCCGTATTTAGACAAGCAGCAAAGACAGTGATTTCATGATTAGTATTTCATCTTTTGTTTGATTGAAGTAACTGCACATTTACATTTTTATTCAAGTACTAATTCCATCAATAACATGTTTTGAGATCTTTTGAAGTGCTAAGTTTTGGAAGTTACCATTAGGGACATAAAACCTTGTCTTGGAATCTACATCCATACTTGACCTTTAAAAGTATTCTTAAGACCTTATAATAGGATTTCCATTTGCATTGGACACTTTAGGAGATCAACAAGAACAAAACCCCAAAATAAAATAAAATCTATAAAACAATGAAGTAAGAAAAAGGTTAACTAAGCACATATGGTGCACCACACTTCATCAGTTTACGATACCCAGATTGATAATTTATGTAGAGCAATTTAAGACGTTAAATTGACTAGACATTTTTGGCGTCATTGCCAGGGAAGTTTAATTATGAGACCTTATTTCTTACATCTAAAAAAAGAAAAAAATTAATAATTCTTGAGTATGTTATCCTCCTACACTTTGTGTGATCTGGAGGATCAGAAAAAGAATTGTTATAAAAAATAATAATTAATAATTCTTGAGTATGCTCTCCTCCTGCACTTTGTGTGATCTAGAAGATCAGAAAAAGAATTGTTATGTTAAAAAAAAAAGGAGACAAAATAAACTTCATCATTTCAATTTATTCAATAATAAAAAATAAATAAATAAATAAAAATGAAACCCAACTACTTTGGTAGGTTCAAACTGTCCAAGATTGACTAGTTATGGTCTGTAGTGGTCCTCAAAACACTGTATCCTGTTTTAATAAGATTTTGCAACTTAGCTGCGGAATGTGGCATGATTCCGCAGCTAGTTGAGAATTCAGCAGCTAGTTTCAAGGTTTAGCAGGTTACAAGCATCCAATGAAGAAACCGACCACATGAGCATCTCTGGAATTGTCTGGACATGGATCCTATCCTAGTCATCCAGCTTAGATTGATAAAAAATCAGCTTAAGACCTCAGTCAAAGTCCTCTTTTTAGCATGTTTTACTTGAAGCCTTTGCTGCCTGAAATTGAAAATCATTAATCATTTTTATAAAAATTTACAACTTTAGATAGAAAAAAGAAAAAAAAGCAATGGCTATCTTGAATCCTAGCTTTCACTATGGCTTCAACAAGAAAATCTGCATCCCTGTTCAAGTTTTTACCTTAAAACGAACCTGCAAAAACATTAAAATAATAATAATAATAATAAAATTTGCAAAAGCCTCCTCTAGTTTTTTGCCTGACTCTTGTAATCAGCAGTGAAAATCCTTCATACAGCCAGAACATCCCAACTGAGAACATACCTATATGGAGATTCCTACTAACATTTATGAGAAAGTCACGGCTTTTATGGAGTGCCATCTCTACTAGATTGTCCATACTTTTTGAAAAAGCGTGGCTTATTTGTTAGTGCTAAAATTGGGTTGGGTTTCTCTACTGCACTGCATGTTATAAAGCTGCTTTGAGTATTGTATTGGTACTTCATATGGAGGCACGGAAATGACTATGACTTTGGTCTTGGCCTGCCACATGATCTTATCTCAAAGACCAATAAAAAAAACAGGATGTTTTTTTTACTCCTTAGATCATAACTTGAAGTCTTTTCCAACCTCACACGGATTTGCATCAAATTTGAATCCACTGTTTCTTTAACAAGCGTTTGAAACAAACTTCTAAATAGATCTCAGCACTTGCTTAATATGATAGGAAACATTTTTAACGGCATCCTCTCCCTGAAACTAACTAATTCATTTGTTGTTGATTGCATCTGAAAACAATTTTTTCCTGAAATCGATTTTACAGATCGAATGCAACAGCTCAGGAAAAACGTAAACGGAGAAAAACATCAAACTTTGAGAGCACGATTTGGCCAAATGGAGACGAATCTGAAACCAAAAAAAAAAAAGAGAAAGAAAGAAATAAGCACATGGGTTTTTTCACCAGTAGGGTCAATTAGATAACCCCGAAATGGATTTTAGAAAATCATGGCAGTTTGGAAGGTATCCTCGGTTCTTTGGAGCGCATTTTTACTTGTCGCATGAAAAAAACGGAATTTTAATTAATGACCAGGCTGTGATTTAATTCAGCGTGCCTGAGAAAGGGGAATTCTAATTTGATTATGTGCTGGCACTCACTCTACCACGTCTTATGCCCTTAATGCCACCCGTTTGTAACTCATTAACACCTGTTAACAAGCAAACCCAATTGAATACGAATTTGTTTAACTCCATTATGTGAACCAGTGGTATACAGCTCTTCACAGCCGATTAATAAGACGTGGCAAATTATTCAACATGGAAATGTATTCAAAGTCGTTGTTAAAGATCCCAAGGTGGATGTCGTGGTATATCTAATCCGTGGATAGTTTTTTTCAAACAGTTGCATGTTGCATATGTTGACGCTATGTCAAATCCTTTCCATGTACAGGAAAGAGAATCACCTCACAAGTGGATGTTGCATATGTGCTTTTGCTGAAAGAGTCAGTACGATAATGAGATCGTTTGGGACATCAACAACAATATAGGCTTCCCTATCCGTCCTATTTGAGCTTCTCTCAAGTTCAGATGATTAGTTAAGGCATTTCAGCTTTATTGAATTTTAGTTATTGTCGTGCCTTCACCATATTTTTCCTTATCTGCACTCTAAGTGCATGCATATTCTTCATAGTAAGACTATCATCTGCCCTAAATTCACCACACGGATTGGTTTCTATTGACGATTTTGAAATGTGAGCATCTTGAAACTAAAATATGTTTGAGATTTGTGGAGGTTAAATTTGATCATTAGTCATGGGATAGGAATACTTTAGCACCTTGACTTTTTTTTGGCTGATGGTATAAACTATAAATGTCACACGCAAACAGCCTAAATCTGTGTTCAATGGATTTGTATTATATGAATATCAAAAGGCATGCGATGATATAAAATCTGTCAGCACAGTTTAAAAAATAAATAAATAATAAATAAAAAAAATCTAAAAAAAATCTGTGATTCATATACGCACTCTCAATTCACATCTGATGTCATGAAACCACTTCAGATTGAACAATTAATGTAGTAAATGTTTCTGGTAGAGAATTACAGAGAGTTTCAAATGCATTCATGGATTCAAAACAGCGTAATGTTGCAGCATGAAGCTACAGAAATACCCCAGTCCTTGCTCAGGCCAGACAACGATGTTATTATCAAGCACGACCTTGGTATCCTTGATTATTTATCGGAACTTATCTGTTGTTTGTATTGGAAGCCCGGTGCTTATTGTGTAGTAACATTGGCATTTTCAGTTAGAGAAAGGATCAATATCATTTTGGTTGGTTTTGTTACAACTGAAAATCTCTGTTTTAAAGATGAATCACTCACTTTTAAGGTTGCAGAAACTCCACAGGAAAGTGCGGAAGAGATCAAAAGCTATGCACAACACAAGTATCCAAAATATGTGTAAAACTGATGGTTGACTGTTTCAGCCACTTTCCACAACTGATTCAACTTTCCGCAGCTCGTTCAACTTTCCACAGTTGTTTTTGTTAAACTCTAGGTTGCAGGTGTCATCAAGCAAAACAAGCCACATGGGTAGCTGGGAAAATGTCAGTATATGGATGGTGTCCTATTCATTTGATCTAATTCGATGAAAAGGACTCTGGTCAAAGGAAAGTCAAGTTGTGTGTTATCACTAAGTCGCCACACTAAGTCACTGCATGTCAAGAAAAAAATAATAATTTTGAATCAATGAAATGAATAAGTTATTTGCTCACTTTTCTGAAGGTATTGATTAATTTTGGACTGATGATGAAATATGAATGGATAACTTTGTATTCAAGATTTTTAGCTACAGAAATCGTGCACATTCTGCAGCTGAAGTCCAATTCTGTAGACTAAAAAAACCTCATTGTTCAAATCAGCCTAAATTTTTCATATGAAATCAGATTTTGATGATTTAAGTACCATTATAAAGATCTCAACAAGATCTACACAATGAGAAATCCATCATTAGAGTTTGAAATGGAAAATAATGAAATAAATTGCTGAAAAGAAGCAACATTCAACTTGGGGCACCAATTCCAAAGCAGGTATAAATTCTTTTGATTTTTCCTCTGAAGATTTGTTTCATTAATACAAATTCTTAGTTTTGTATGTAAATATCATAACTAGAGATATTAGTCACCTCTCTCCTTTGATAACCTTACATTCCATTGCAAAAGAAGTATTAGTTTTTTTGCAGGTTCCAGGAGGAAGGACAAATGACTACAAGAGAATGGTGTCTCTCTAAGAGACCAATTTGTTTCATAAGAGGATAATTAGCAACAAAGAGGAAATATGTTGATGCAAAATCAGGTCCAAACACTTGAAAAACTTTGAGATACTATTGTCTCCATCACATCCATACTTCATAATAAACCATTCATCTCATTTTCCTCCATATTTTCCATTTACATTCACATACACTTTCCATCTCTTTTTGTCCATTCATAACCCACAAAAGCAAGAGGCTCATTCACATGCTTATTGCCCATTGCCATTTCTATTCTCCATTGCCATCCTTCATTTTCATCTTCCATTTCTTGTCATTTTCATTCCGCAAATAAGCCCTGCTTCAATGCAAATTATTGAGTCCAGAGTGCTTTGAGTCTAAGTTCTTTGTGAAAACTCCTTGAGGCTCGCATGTCTTAATGGCAAGTCCTCATGCTGACAAACAATGGGAATACATTAATGTCTTTTGTTCATCAGATCTTCTAGGTGACTCGACATTGACAAATTCATTCATACCTAGCAAGATGTGTTTGGGCATCTTGACTCTCATTGTCATCAATGGTGAGAGTTCTCGTGTTGACTAGTGGCATCCATTAATAGCCACTAAGCCAACAATTTCCTGCTATGTTCGACATCAGAACATCTTTTCACATAGTAGGAATTATGCCAACGAGTTTTGAAGACATGAAGACTATTATTTTCAGCATTTTGGAGCATATTCAACAAGTTTTAGTAGAAGCAATAAAAAATCATTTTATCTCTTTATCCATGACTCCTCTTGTTCAGCCACTTGAAGAATAATATGATCAGAATTTTGCAGCCACCACACATACAACTCATCCTTTCCAAAGAGTAAGTGAAGGTACGTCATTTTCTAACTTTTGACGATAGAATTCCATAAAAAGCTAGAATGATAATTGTTGGAAAAACATTTATCCTCCTCATTTCATAAAATTGTCAATACCATCAGTTGGGGGGGGGGATACATTCATATTCATACCTTGTCATGTCTATACCATACTTAGGAGCCCACATACTTCCAACATATAATTAAAGATTACATTTTTATTATAAGCATACAATAGCTTTTGAAAAAGTTCTTAAAACATAAATTGGATACAAACAAAATCATGGTTGTCACACAAGAACCAACCATCATGCAATCCAATAAAGTTATACTTTGCAACAATAATCAAAACATCATCATGCAAAGTTCAAAGATCAAAATAGAATCCAAAAAAAAAAAAAAAATGTTTGTAACACAAGAACCAACCATGTTGCAATTCAAGTAAAACACTTTGCAAAAATATGAAGTTATCAAATGATATCATGCAAAGTTAAGCCAAAGCTCAAGGATCAAAAGAGTTAATGTAATATATATTGCCTGAGGACATGCAATAGCTTCAGTTGGGGGAATGTTGAGTCTTGAAAATGTCATTCATTTCCATTACACTTTCACTATTATGTCCATTATATCACCTCCATTTCACTAATATGTCACCACATTCATCCCACTTTCATTATCATTGGGCCACATTTATGTTTTTCCAATCTTTATTAATTCTAAGCCTTTTAAGTGAATTTGTGGTTAAAAATTAGAAAATAATGTGCATATGCTTATACCTAACAAATGG
The DNA here is from genome assembly GCA_000404065.3 of Pinus taeda. Lineage (NCBI taxonomy): Eukaryota > Viridiplantae > Streptophyta > Pinopsida > Pinales > Pinaceae > Pinus > Pinus taeda. The sequence goes on from APFE030785778.1 coordinate 121,534, forward strand.
GTTGAGATTGTTGACATGTGTAGGTTGAAAGGAGGCTTCTAGAAGACCCTTATGTAGCACTCTAAGGCCAAATTCGAATTTGAGTGAAAAGAACCATGGGATCATGAGGATATGTGTCACATCTCCTAATTATATGGTAACTCTAAGAAGACATGTGTCTTATCAGTTCTTATTTTGATTAAGACTCTAGAGGTAGAGGGAGAGATTCATGGATTCTCATTAATGAGATGGCTTCTCATCTTTTTGTATAAATAGGAGATCTCTCTCCTTCATTTGTTAGTTCTTAAGTCTTAGCATGTTAGTTCTTAAGCTTGTTAGCTTGTGAGATGGCTTTGGAAAGCTTTGAAGAGCTTTGTTGTACTTTGTGATGTTGAAGAATTAGAATAAACCTTTGATGTTCTCAACATGGAAGGAGATGTGAAGTAGATATCATGGAGCACATTAGAATGTAAGGTAGAGTAGATTTCATTTTGTAATTTTGCTTTGATTAATTATGTCATTTGATTGCTTTCAAGTTTGATAAATTAGATCTTCCATTCATGCAATTTTAATTCATGTAAGTGTGTTCAACCGGTTGATTGTAGATTAGTTTTTCTTTACATGTTTTTGCATCAAATAGTGACATGAGATTTACCTCTCTGCTGAATTTTCTTTTCTTAGTTTCTTTTCATTCCAGTTCTATTTTGTTGATTTCAGTCTTGTTCATTTTCTTTGTTAAGTTAGTTTAGAAATCAACTCACTCATGTCATTAATGGTTACCTTCGAAATCCATAGCTAGACTAACTGGCGAGGGATCGAATTATGAGTGTTGTGACTTGATTTTAGTTTACTTTTCTGCAATTAGATATTGAATTTCTCATTTCATTGACGGTTACATTCGAAAGCCATAGCTAGACTAACTGGCGAGAGATCGAAATATGAATGTTGTGATTTGATTTTGGTTTACTTTTCTACACTTAGATATTGGATTGCTCATTTCATTGACGGTTACATTCGAAAGCCATAGCTAGACTAACTGGTGAGGGATCGAAATATGAATGTTTTGATTTGATTTTAGTTTACTTTTCTCTAATTAGATATTGGATTTCTCATTTCATTGACGGTTACCTCCGAAATCCATAGCTAGACTAACTAGCGAAGGATCGAAATATGAATGTTGTGATTTGATTTTGGTTTACTTTTCTGCAATTAGATATTGGATTGATAGTTACCTCCGAAAGCCATAGCTAGACTAACTGGCAAGGGATCGAAATATGAATGTTGTGATTTGATTTTAGTTTACTTTTCTGCAATTAGATATTGGATTGCTCATGTCACTGACGATTATCTCCGAAAGCCATAGCTAAACTAACTAGCGAGAAATCAGACTATGAATGATGTGATTTGATTTTACTTTTTATTAGTTTGCAGTTTCTTATTTGTTTGAGTGCAATAGCTTAACTTTTATTTCCATATTAAAACAAGCAGCAGAGACAGTGATTTCATGATCAGTATTTCATCTTTTGTTTGATTAAAGTAGCTGCACATTTACATTTTTATTCAAGTACTAATTCCATCAATAACATGTTTTGAGATCTTTTGAAGTGCTAAGTTTTGGAAGTTACCATTAAGGACATAAAACCTTGTCTTGAAATCTACATCCATACTTGACCTTTAAAAGTATTCTTAAAACCTTAGAATAAGATTTCCATTTGCATTGGACACTTTAGGAGATCAACAAGAACAAAACCCCAAAAGAAAATAAAATCTATAAAACAACGAAGTAAGAAAAAGGTTAACTAAGCACATATGGTGCACCACACTTCATCAGTTTACGATACCCAGATTGATAATTTATGTAGATCAATTTAAGACGTTAAATTGACTAGAAATTTTGGCGTCGTTGTCGGGGAAGTGTAATTAGGAGACCTTATTTCTTACATCTAAAAAAAAAATTAATAATTCTTGAGTATGCTCTCCTCCTGCGCTTTGTGTGATCTGGAGGATCAGAAAAAGAATTGTTATAAAAGATAATAATTAATAATTCTTGAGTATGCTATCCTCCTAAACTTTGTGTGATCTAGAAGATCAGAAAAAGAATTGTTATGTCCAAAAAGAAAAGAGGAGACAAAATAAACTTCATCATTTCAATTGATTCAATAATAAAAATAAATAAAATAAATAAAAATGTAGCCCAACTACTTTGATAGGTTCAAACTGTCCAAGATTGATTGGTTATGGTCTGTAGTGGTCCTCAAAACACTGTATCCTGTTTTAATAAGATTTTGCAACTTAGTTGCGAAATGTGGCATGATTTTGTAGCTAGTTGAGAATTCCACAGCTAGTTTCAAGGTTTAGCAGGTTATAGGTGTCCAATGAAGAAACCGACCACATGGGCATCTCCAGAATTGTCCGGACATGGATCCTATCCTAGTCACCCAGCCTAGATTGATAAAAAATCAGCTTAAGACCTCAGTCAAAGTCCTATTTTTAGCATGTTTTACTTGAAGTCTTTGCTGCCTGAAATTGAAAATCATTAATCATTTTTATAAAAACTTATATTTTCAGAGAGAAAAATGAAAAACAATCAATGGCTATCTTGAATCCTAGCTTTCACTGTGGCTTCAACAAGAAAATCTGCATCCCTATTCAAGTTTTGACCTTAAAATGAACCTGCAAAAACATTAACAAAATTAATAATAATAATAATAATAATAAAAATCTGCAAAAGCCTCCTCTAGTTGTTTGCCTGACTCTTGTAATCAGCTGTGAAAATCCTTCATACAGCCAGCACATCCCAACTGAGAACATACCTATATGGAGATTCCTACTAACATTTATGAGAAAGTCACGGCCTTTATGGAGTGCCATCTCTACTAGATTGTCCATACTTTTTGAAAAAGCCTGGCTTATCTGTTAGTGCTAAAATTGGGTTGGGTTTCTTTGGTGCACTGCTTGTTATAATGCTGCTCTCAATATTGTATTAGTACTTCATACGGAGGCACGGAAATGACTATGACTTTGGTCTTGGCCTGCCACATGATCTTATCTCAAAGACCAATAAAAAAAACAGGATGTTTTTTTTTACTCCTTAAATCAAAACTTGAAGTCTTTTCCAACCTCACACGGATTTGCATCAAATTTGAATCCACTGTTTCTTTAGCAAGCATTTGAAACAAACTTCTGAATAGATCTCAGCACTTGCTTAATATGATAGGAAACATTTTTAACGGCATCCTCTCCCTGAAACTAACTAATTCATTTGCTGTTGATTGCATCTGAAAACAAATTTTTCCTGAAATCGATTTTACAAGCCAAATGCAACAACTCAGGAAAAACGTAAACAGAGAAAAATATCAAACTTTGAGAGCACGATTTGGTCAAACGGAGACGAATCTAAAAAAAAAAAAAACATGGTTTTTTTCGCCAGTAGGGTCAATTAGATAACCCAGAAACGATTTTTATAAAATCGTGGCATTTTGGGAGATATCCTCGGTTCTTTGGAGCGCATTTTTGCTTGCTGCGTGGAAAAAAAAAAAAAAAAAAAAAAAAAAAAAAAAAAAAAAAAAAACGGAATTTTAATTAATGAACAGACTGTGATTTAATTCGGCGTGCCTGAGAAAGAGGACTTCTAATTTGATTATGTGTTGGCACTTACTCTACCATGTTTTCTGCCCTTAATGTCACCCATTTGTAACTCATTAACACCTATTAATAAGCAGTCTCAATTGAATACGACTCTGTTTAACTCCATTACATGAACCAGTTGTATACGGCTCTTCACAGTCGATTAATAAGACGTGACAAATTATTCAACATGGCAATGTATTCAAAGTCGTTGTTAAGGATCCCAAGGTGGATGTTGTGGTATATATAATCCATGTATAGTTTTTTTCAGACAGTTGCATGTTGCATATGTTGACACTGTGTCAAATCCTTTCCATGCACCAGGAAAGAGAATCACCTCACAAGTGGATGTTGCATATGTGCTTTTGTTGAAAGAGTCAGTACGATAGTGAGATCGTTTGGGACATCAACAACAATATAGGCTTCCCTATCCGTCCTTTTTGAGCTTCTCTCAAGTTCAGATGATTGGTTAAGGCATTTCAGCTTTATTGAATTTTAGCTTCTGTCGTGCCTTCACAATATTTCTCCTTGTCTGCACTCTGAGTGCATGCATATTCTTCATAGTAAGACTATCATCTGCCCTAAATTCACCACACGGATAGGTTTCTATTGACGATTTTGAAATGTGAGCATCTTGAAACTAAAATATGTTTGAGTTTTTTGGAGGTTAAATTTGATCATTGGTCATGGGATAGGAAGACTTTAGCACCTTGACTTTTTTTTGGCTGATGGTATAAACTATAAATGTCACACGCAAATAGCCTAAATCTATGTTCAATGGATTTGTATTATATGAATATCAAAAGGCATGCAATGATATAAAATCTGTCAGCACAGTTAAAAAATAAAATAAAATAAATCTGTGATTCATATACGCACTCTCAATTCACATCTGATGTCATGAAACCACTTCAGATTGAACCATTAATGTAGTAAATATTTCTGGTAGATAATTATAGAGAGTTGTGAATGCATACATGGATTCAAAACAGCGTAATGTTGCAGCATGAAGCTGCACAAATAGCCCAGTCCTTGCTCAGGCTAGACAGCGATGTTATTATCAAACACGACCTTGGTATCCTTGATTATTTATCGGAACTTATCTATGGTTTGTATGGGAAGCCTAGGGCTAATTGTGTAGTAACATTGGAATTTTCAGTTAGAGAAGGGATCAATATCATTTTGGCTGGTGTTGTTTCAACTGAAAATCTTTGTTTTAAAGATGAATCACTCACTTTTAAGGTTGCAAAAACTCCACAAGAAAGTGCGAAAGAGATAAAACGCTATGCATGACACAAATATCCAAAATATGTGTAAAACTGATGGTTGACTGTTTCAGCCACTTTCTACATCTGATTCAACTTTCCGCAGCTGGTTCAACTTTCCGTAGCTTTTTTTGTTAAACTCTAGGTTACAGGAGTCATCAAGCAAAACAAGCCACATGGGTAGCTGGGAAAATGTCTGTATATGGATGGTGTCCTATTCATTTGATCCAATTCGATGAAAAAGACCCCGGTCAAAGGGAAGTCAAGTTGTGTGTTATCATTAAGTCGCCACACTAAGTCGTTGCATGTCAAGAAAAAAATAATAATTTTGAATCAATGAAATGAATAAGTTATTTGCTCACTTTTCTGAAGGTATTGATTAATTTTGGACTGATGATGAAAGATGAATGGCTAATTTTGTATTCAAGATTTTTAGCTATAGAAACCGTGCACATTTTGTAGCTGAAGTCCAATTCCGCAGACTAAAAAAACCTCATTGTTCAAATCAGCCTAACGTTTTCATATGAAATCAGATTTTGATGATTTAAGTACCATTCGAAAGATCTCAACAAGATCTACATAATGATAAATCCATCATTAGAGTTTGAAATGAAAAATAATGAAATAAATTGTTGAAAAGAAGAAACATTCAACTTGGGGCACCAATTCCAAAGAAGGTATAAATTCTTTTGATTTTTCCTTTGAAGACTTGTTTCATTAATACAAATTCTTAGTTTTGTGTGTAAATATCATAACTAGAGAGATTGGTCACCTCTCTCCTTTGATAACCTTACATTCCATTGCAGAAGAAGTATTAGTTTTTTTGCAGGTTCCAGGAGGAAGGACAAATGACTACAAGATAATGGTGTCTCTCTTAGAGACCAATTTGTTTCATAAGAGGATGATCAGCAACAAAGAGGAAATATGTTGATGCAAAATCAGACTCAAACACTTGAAAAACTTTCAAATACTATTGTCTCCATCACATCCATATCTCATAATAAACAATTCATCTCATTTTCCTCCATATTTTCCATTTACATTCGCATACATTTTTCATCTCTTTTTGTCCATTCATAACCCACAAATAAAAGCAAGAGGCTCATTTACATGCTTATTTCCCATTTCCATTTTTGTTCTCTATTTCCATCTTCCATTTTCATCTTCCATTTCCTGTCATTTTCATTCCGCAAATAAGCCCTGCTTCAATGCAAATTATTGAGTCCATAGTCCTTTGAGTCTAAGTTCTTTGTAAAAACACCTTGAGGCTTGCATGTCTTAATGGCAAGTCCTCATGCTGACAAACAATGGGAATACATGAATGTCCTTTGTTCATCAGATCTTCTAGGTGACTCGACATCGACAAATTCACTCGTACCTAGCAAGATGTGTTTGGGCATATTGACTCTCATTGTCATCAATGGTGAGAGTTCTCGTGTTGACTAGTGGCATCCATTAATGGCCACTAAGCCAACAATTTCCTACTATGTTTGACATCAGAACATCTTTTCACATAGTAGGAATTGTCCCAACGAGTTTTGAAGACATGAAGACTATTATTTTCAGCATTTTGGAGCAGATTCAACAAGTTTTAGTAGAAGCAATAAAAAGTCGTCTTATCTCTTTATCCATGACTCCTCTTGTTCAGCAACTTGAAGAATAATATGATCAGAATTTTGTAGCCACCACACATACAACTCATCCATTCCAAAGGGTAAGTGAAGGTATGTCATTCTCTAACTTTTGACCATAGAATTCCATAAAAATCTAGAATGATAATTGTTGGAAAAACATTTCTCTTCCTCATTTCATAAAATTGCCAATACCATCAGTTGGGGGGGGAATACATTCATATTCGTATCTTGTCATGTCCATACCATACTCAATAGCCCACATACTTCCAACATATATTAACTATTACATTGTTATTATGAGCATACAATGGCTTTTGAAAAAGTGTTTAAAAGATAAATTGGATACAAACAAAATCACAGTTGTCACACAAGAACCAACTATCATGCAATCCAATAAAGATATACTTTGCAACGATAATCAAAACATCATCATGCAAAGTTCAAAGATCAAAATAGAATGCAAAAAAAAAAAAAAAAATTGGTTGTAACACAAGAACAAACCATGTTGCAATTCAAGTAAAACACTTTGTAAAAATATGAAGTTATCAAATGATATCATGCAAAGTTAAGCCAAAGCTCAAGGATCAAAAGAGTTAATGTAATATATATTGCATGAGGACATGCAATAGCTTCAGTTGGGGGTATGTTGAGTCTTGAAAATGTCATTTATTTCCACTACACTTTCACTATTATGTTCATTATATCACCTCCATTTCACTACTATGTCACCACATTCATCCCACTTTCAATGTCATTGGGCCACATTTATGTTTTTCCAAACTTTATTAATTCTAAGTATTTTAAGTGAATTTGTGGTTAAAAATTAGAAAATAATGTGCATATGCTTATACCTAACAAATGGGTTGAGATTGTTGACATGTGTAGGTTGAAAGGAGGCTTCTAGAAGACCCTTATGTAGCACTCTAAGGCCAAATTCGAATTTGAGAGGAAAGAATCATGGGATCATGAGGATATGTGTCACATCTCCTAATTATATTGTAACTCTAAGAAGACATGTGTCTTATCAGTTCCTATTTTGATTAAGACTCTAGAGGTAGAAGGAGAGATTCATGGACTTTCATTAATGAGATGACTTCTCATATTTTTGTATAAATAGGAGATCTCTCCCCTTCATTTGTTAGTTCTTAAGTCTTAGCGTGTTAGTTCTTAAGCTTGTTAGCGTGTGAGATGGATTTGGAAAGCTTTGGAGAGCTTTGTTGTACTTTGTGATTGTGAAGAATTTGAATAAAGCTTTGATGTTCTCAACATGGAAGGAGATGTGAAGTAGATGTCATGGAGCACATTAGAATGTAAGATAGAGTAGATTTCATTTCGTAATTTTGCTTTCATTTCATTATGTCATTTGATTGCTTTCAAGTTTGATAAATTAGATTTTACATTCATGCAATTTTAATTCATGTAAGTGTGTTCAACCGGTTGATTGTAGATTAATTTTTCTTTACATGTTTTTACATCAAATAGTGACATGAGATTTACCTCTCTGCTGACTTTGCTTTTCTTAGTTTCTTTTAATTCCAGTTTTGTTTTGTTGATTCCAGTCTTGTTCATTTGCTTTGTTAAGTTAGTTTAGAAATCAACTCACTCATATCATTAACGGTTACCTCTGAAAGCCATAGCTAGACTAATTGGCGAGGGATCGAATTATGAGTGTTGTGATTTGATTTTAGTTTACTTTTCTGCAATTAAATATTGGATTGCTCATTTCATTGACAGTTACCTCCGAAAGCCATAGCTAGACTAACTGGCAAGGGATCGAAATATGAATGTTGTGATTTGATTTTGGTTTACTTTTCTGTAATTGGATTTTGGGTTGCTCATTTCATTGATGGTTACCTCCGAAAACCATAGCTAGACTAACTGGCGAGGGATCGAAATATGAATGTTGTGATTTGATTTTAGTTTACTTTTCTGCAATTAGATATTGGATTGCTCATTTCATTGACGGTTACCTCTGAAAGCCATAACTAGACTAACTGGCGAGGGATCGAAATATGAATGTTGTGATTTCATTTTGGTTTACTTTCTGCAAATAGATATTGGATTGCTCATTTCATTGATGGTTACCTCTGAAAGTCATAGCTAGAGTAACTGGCAAGGGATCGAAATATGAATGTTGTTATTTGATTTTAGTTTACTTTTCTGCAATTAGATACTGGATTGTTCATGTCATTGACGATTATCTCCGAAAGCCATAGCTAGACTAACTGGCGAGAAATCAGACTATGAATGATGTGATTTGATTTTACTTTTTATTAGTTTGCAATTTTTTATTTGTTTGAGTGCAATAGCTTAACTTTTATTTCCGTATTTAGACAAGCAGCAGAGACAGTGATTTCATGATCAATATTTCATCTTTTGTTTAATTGAAGTAGCTGCACATTTATGTTTTTGTTCAAGTACTAAATCCATCAATAACATGTTTTGAGATCTTTTGAAGTGCTAAGTTTTGGAAGTTACCATTAGGGACATAAAACCTTGTCTTGAAAGCCACATCCATACTTGACCTTTAAAATTATTCTTAAGACCTTAGAATAGGATTTCTATTTGCATTGGACACTTTAGGAAATCAACAAGAACAAAACCACAAAACAAAATACAGTCTTCTCTCCAGAGACCACTAGATTTTCTACTCCACTTTCAGGAACCGCAGAATTCTTGCACCCATCAACAACAGTGCTACCTTGTAGCTTGTATAGAGATCCAATCTGAACTCCTCACATCAATACCAATGCTCCCCGAACCATCTTGCAGGTATCCTTATCGAAAACTGTTTTTACACCTGCATCATCCAGGTTGCTTATAGAAATCAGATTTCTGGCTAATGCAAGAATATGCAAAACACCCGGAAGTGTTCTAACCCTTCCACCTTGCAACTTCAACTTTACTTTTCCATGACCAATGATTCTAGCCTTCCTGTCATCCCCCAAGAAAAGACATCACCACCATCATATTTCTCATACTCGCAGAACCACTCTCTATGGGGAGTGAAGTGAAAGGATGCACCTGAGTCAATCAACCATGCCTCATGATCTACATGTGTACTTGAAGAAGCCAAGTACACATCCCCACCTTCGTCTGAGGTGGTTTTTGACTCTATAGAAGGAGCATCATCAAATCCCTTTCCTTTGTCAAGAGCTTTAGATTTACAGTCCCTTTTGTAGTGCCCTTCCTTTCCGCATTTCCATCACACCACCTTTATATGATTTCTTGGATATTTAGATCTCCCTCTAGATTTAGATCTCCCACTCGATGACTTATTTTTGTCTCTGTTCTGGGACCGTCCTCGTACAGACAAGGCATCACCATTCTGGCTCTCCATATTTTTTCATCTCATCTCCTCCATCAATAAGATGAGACTATTTCATCAAACTGCAAGGCAGTTGCATTTCTACCTACTACAATAACCAAACTATCCCACGAATCTGGTAGAGAACACAACAAACTGATGCACTTATCTTCATCTGAAATTTTAACATCAACAGATAATAACTGACTTAACACAGTATTAAATGCTTTTAGATGTTCTATCACCGAGTCTCCATCTTTCATCCTCAGGTTATATAGCTTTTTTCGTATGAACAATTTATTCACTAGAGACTTAGATTGGTACAAAGTCCCTAACTTGTCCCATAAAGCCTTAGGTGTAGCTTCCCCTGATACATTTAACAATAATGAATCTAAGACACACAATCATATTGTATTATTTGCCTTCCGATCCAACTCCTCCCATTCTTTATCGGACACTCCTGTTGGTTTAGTACCCAGACCTATCGCGATCCACTAATCTTTATCCACCAACAGATCCTCCATGTTGAGTTTCCACAACTAAAAACTCTGACCATTAAATTTCTTGATCTCTATCTTTCCATTTCTCGTCATTTTCTTTCACCACCAGAATCGATCCTTAGATCTCCCACTGAACAGGGTCTACCATATGCCCGAGCGAAACCCCTCAACAACAAAGGCGTCCCCTTGAAGCCAAAACCTGGCTCTGATACCAAATGTAGGTTTTAACCCCGTACAGAAATAACCTTCATATGAATTCTAAAATATAGAAAATAAACAATGCAAGAGAATAACACATAAAACACATATACATAGAGATTTTCCCCTGGATCCCAAAACCGGGACTGCTAGATTGATTTTTCATTATATTCCTTTTAATGTTACAATACATATTTATACATGTTGAAGCATCTAGTACCATGGACTGAAAACCATTGCGTCCAAAACCATGGACCGAAAACCATCGTGTCCAAAACCATGTGCGAAAACCATGCACAAAACCATAGGTAGATATGCCCAACCTAATATAGGGTCCCAAAAAAAATTTCCTGGGGCACTGCCCTAGACCCCGTAGAGGAGGGCTACCTGCCCCCCTCAAACCCCTTGTGACCCCCCCGCTATGCAATCGACGCAACAAAGGGGGGGCTCCACCCTGCCTCTAACCCCCCGATTAACTACGTAAGCTAGTCGTGGAAAGAATATAACACAACCCAACATGGGGACTCCTATGGTTCACAACATTCATGGACATCCCCACTATACACATATACGGCGACTCACAGACCATCATCAACCATGTTCGAGGCTGCGTGAATATTAGACAACCACAACTACATGGATGGATCAAACAAATTAAGACCCTTTGTGGGTCTTTCAGGGACCCAACTATTTAGCATATAGGCAGAGAGTTTAATCAAAATGCAAAGAAGATGTCTAAGCATGGATTACTTGATACTCTCGTCGAAATGCACATTGATATTCGGATGGGTGGCATCTGGATGTTGGTGTTTTACCTCTCCCCAGATAGTAATCTCTAGGCTATGATATTTATTTTTTGACATGCTTTTATGTTTGGCTATTTATGGTACCATGAGGACTGATAATTTTTGTTCTTAAGGACATGGAAGATTATTTGATGATTGTAATATGTTTTTACTCTTGATATACCTACTTATGATGTTTTATTTCAACACATATAGATCTATATGTTTTCTGATACGCTGGACTATATGTAGTTGGTTCATATGCACATGCATTGTATATATCCAGGATATATGTACTGTTTTTTCTTCATCAATAAAAAAAAAAAAAAACACAACAACAACAACAACATTTTTTCTTACTGAAAAAAAGGCCGAGTTCGTATGGGCTTCCACTTTGAGCAACAATCTTTGAACTTGAAATTTTTGTGCATACAGATTATTCTTCATGTGCAGATATTTGATGTAGATCACAGTTCGTCTGTGACCATGAGACAGAAATCTATACAACCTTTTTTGCAGCAGTGTGGCCCATCTCTTCATCCAATAGCATCGACACGCTAAAGAATGCCATGAAACTCAAAGCTCATCTCTGCGTCTTTTTAAATGCCTTGTTGAATGAAGACAAGTATCCATTGTAATAATCGTTGCATGTAGTAACCACGCTCCCTTTCTTATTCACTCTCAAACATTTCGGGCACACCAGAGTCGCGTTGGTTCTTTAACAGATCCTCCAGTCGACCCAGTCTTTATTACTAATGTAGTTGATTATTTTTTAAAACCTGTGTATCAGTGTGAATACAATCAATAGTGGTGGCTGATGAGATCTCAAGTCGAGGTCGAGACTTGAGATACCATGCCCAACATGTGTTGACAAGGACACAAAGCTCTAAAATCCAACCTCAATTTAACTAAAAATAGAACAGTTGCAGTTTGACTATGCTTCAGTGAGTGTCCCTCTAATCTTGCCTTCAGAATTTTGTGGCACAAGAAAGATCTACTACTTTCAAGCTCATGACAAGGGCAGTAAAAATACGTGGGACACAAACTGCTTCCATAATTTGATAGCAGGAAATGTAGTGCTCGAATATGATCTTGTAAGCAACACAGGTCTAGGGGTGAGCCGAGGTTAGCAGTTTGTTGCATATGGATATACAAGCAAACATACAGATCTATAAAAACATAATTTACTCACAAATAATAAACACAACATGTTATCCTATCCTAATCAGACTAATAAAATTCAAGGCATCTTCCTGGCTTTGTTTCAAGTGAGTCAAGCTAGAGCAGGCTCTAATACCATGATAGAAATTAAGATAAAGAGTAGAGATTGTTCAAACAACATAAATTACATTCACTATATTTTATTGATCTCAGTGGTTACATATTTATAATATCTAGATCAATGGAAACAACACATCTAGATAGCTAACACAACTCACACATAAGAAACTGACTACTTCTAGATTGACGGCTAGGGATTCACACATAACAAAGAAGCATTACTTCCACTAGGCCTTTCCAAATTCAACTCCAATCTACCTTAATCCTCTTCACTTCCATTTCTTTTTTATATGCTCCTCCTATGTGCTCATAACCTTTCTCTTAGCACTCTACAAACCAGTTGGGGGACATTGATTTCAAAATCTTTTTAGTCCTCAGCTCTTTGGGCTGGTGTCGTTGGCCACTCCTTCATTTACTTAACTCCCATTGCACTCACCTTCACTCCTGCTTCATATCTCTCCTATGTTTGATGCTTAGGAGACTCCCCTTCTCAACTATCTTTGAAACTAGGTGGTTGCTTTTGTTTAGACTCGTGCCTAGAGGTAGAGGGGTCAGGCATAGGAGAGGTGATGGGGATACCATCCTCCTCTCGGGCACAATTTTCAACTGAATGTTTTGTGAGGGTATACTTTAACAACACTCCTCCTTCAGTCCAATAAGAAATAGGAAATGCTGAGAGAGAGGACCGTATAGAGAGAATTCTTGTCAAATGAGGAGGTACCAGAACATGTGGGCAACCAAGCACCTATCATAGGTACTACAAGAACCAGAAATACTAGGTATATGCAAACACTAGATATATACTAGATGTTAAAGACTAACAGGGGGAGAGTTATAGCGGAGTGCTAAGTGGAGTAAAAAGTATTTTCGCTTTCGCTTTTGAGGGACGAGGGATAGAAGCAAGTGAGAAAGTTGGAAACTAAGGTTGAAAAAATGGCTCGAGCTCTAGCAAACTTGGAATTTATTGATTCAAAGAAAGACACCAGTCTACCTGTTACCATATAAGTGGACATACCCTCCACCTTTTGAATAATTAGGCATGCTCTCAGCTTCCGTGGACGTGTTTTGTTTAATTTTTGGGGGGCGTCATATACCCAATATGGCTTTTCATTATTCCTCACACATAAACCAAAGTTAATCAATTTTTTATTTATTTATTTAATATAATATCTATGTTTAACTTATACCCAAAAAAAAATAAAAAAAAAATTGGAAGAAATAAATATATACATTCAACTCTTAATTTTAACCAAAAAAAATGATCATCCAATCAAAATAATTATGCCCAGAGGTGCTCTACAACCTAGTATATGAAAGAGATGTTATATATATACATTCAATTCTCAATTTTAACAAAAAAAAATGATCACCAGATCAAATAATTACGCCGAGAGGTGCTCTACAACCTAGTACATGAGAGAGATGTTTTCAGGTAATGTCATATATATATATTATTTAATTTTAATATATATTATTATTATATATATGGGATATATGTAATTCCTTCATTGAGTTGAGATCTAATGCCTATAGTATGTTAGAAATGTTTAACGTCTAATGCCTATAGTATGCTAGAAATGTGTAACCTAACATAATGTAATGCAAACATATTTATTATATGAAAATAAAATAACAAAATAAAAATAACACTATAAAAGTAAAATGATGAAAAAATAAAAATGACTCATGGTTTTAAGAATATGTGTGGAATATAACTTATTTCAGGGTGAAATTGAACTAGCATAAATCCATCTTAAGTTGATGTTATATTTAGATATATAATTAATTGTAAAAAATGATAGCGTTGAATCCATGTAACTTGTATATGTTCAAAGGTGGGGAAATATTAAGAAAAATGTAATTATTACATTTTATCTAATATTTTTGCCTACTTCCATCCACTTTTTACCAGGCTATATTGGGTAAAATATAATATTATAATATTACATTTTACCCAATATTTCCCCTCAACTGGTCCACTTCTTATTGTAATTTTTCTTATATTTCAAGTTTGAAAATAAACAAATTCAACTGTAAAATTATCAAGTGCGAGGGAAAATATTGAATAAAATGTAATATTTAGGGTGATGTGTGACCATAAATATTAGGTGAAATGTAATAACATTACATTTTAGTTAGTATTTCTTCCCACCCTTGACTATTATATTTTATCCAAGATTTCCCCTCACCCAATTCACTTTTTATTAAAAAAGTTCTTTATATTTGAGGATCAAAAGTAAACTTAACTGTTATGTAAACATTTGATTCCAGTATGGTAGAGATGTTGTAATCTTTAACATTTTTACTTGGTAAAAATAAAATAAAAAACATAAAATTAATAATTATATTTATAACTATAATTATAATTAATAATTAATCAGTAAACCAGCATAGATCCATCTTAACTCTGGATAAGATGAATCTTATTGCTAGTTATAATGTATTATTTTCATGTCAACAAGGTAATTTAAAATTGGCATGGTTTATAAATTTATTTAAATTAAAAGACAAAGTGCAAATTACGTTATTAATTATTAGTTAATAGCAAAATCATTTTCTAATTAAAAAACTATTATAAAAAATAAAAAATAAAAAATAAAAAAAATTTTAAATTGTTTGACTTTGCCCCAACCTAAGATTGAAACCTTGAACCTTTATGATTATTAATTAATCCTTCTTAATTAATAAAAGCAATTATTTATACATTTTTGTTCGTAAAGATTTTTACTTAATTTTCATTATACATATGTTAAATAATTATACATATTTATTACTATTATCTTTTTAAAATTATATTTAAAATAAACAATTAAATAAGATACAACAAAATAATCATCTAATAATTTCTCAAACTTTAATTCATTATTTACTTATTTTTCCATTTGCTTAGCCATAAAATAATTATAACTAATATTCGTAATATAAATTAAAATGCGTTGATAACTTGAATCAATCATAATAAACATCAAATGCTTAACCTTATTTATATATAAAATAAAAAATCATAAAAAACTAACTAAACTATAACTTTATTTTAATATTATAATTATTAAAAATAAATTATGATATATACAAAACAAGATTTTTAATCATGAAGATTTACTCCCACTTTATTATGGAGATTCTTATTTTGTCACAATACCATGGACCAATACCACATCTCATCAAATACCACATGCCCAAAAAAATCATAATTCACTTCATATGACATTTTTTTAATTAATCAATTTAATTAAAAGAGGGAAAAATGACATAACTACTTTACAGATAAATCTCAACCATTGATTTGTGTATACTAGTATGAATAATTTGGAATATTTCATCCGTCTAATAATTATTAATAGTTATGTGAATAAGTATGTCTATTTGAGAATAAGTCTTCCAAAATTTTAATTTAATTATAGTAATTAGTAGGTGGATTATAAAGATTTAACCTCTATGGAATATGCAGGTTATTATTTATCTCGAACTTAGTTATGTTACTTTAATGCATTTATCTCAAATTAATTAATTAAAGAAAATGTCATATTGGGCATGTGGTAATTGATAAACCATGGTATTTACCTTCTAGAATATCCCATGGAGATTAAATCCCTACCATCCACCTAATAATTATTAATAATTATGTTTATTCCAGAATAAGACTTCCAGAATTTTAATTTAATTATCAGTGATTATTAGGTGGATGAAGATTTAACCTCCATGGAATAGCTTAGAATATTCATAGAAGTGTTGAGAGATCAAAGGTTTATATTTATATTGAAGTTAGTTATGTTCTTTTAATGACTTTATTTCGAATTAATTAATTGAAATAATGTTATTTCAACATGTTTCATAATTGACATTTGGTATTTGATAAACTGTGGTATTAGCCTATGGCATTGTAACAAAAACTATTTACACTTGAGAATTTGCATAATATAGTGGGTATGAATCTTCATGCTTAAGAATAATGTTTCACTCATATATTAATTATTTTTATTGCTTAATGAATAATAATTATTTATAATAAAGTTATAATTTAAGTTAATTTTAATAATTTTTTTAATCAAATAATATGAAGATATATTGTTGAATCAATTTTTTTATTATTATGGATTAATGCTATTCCACATTTATAAGCCTTATTTTATATAATTATATTAAATAAATAATTTAAAATCCTATACCAAAAACAACAATATTAATAAAAACTATTTAACAACAATAAGATACCTAACCTAAAAATAAACCTACCCATTAAAAAAAAAATTGTCTTGACAGAAAAATAAACATTCCAACTTAAAAAAAATAAATTGTCATGTTTGTGCCCTCGCGGGAGTCGAAGGGACATGCTGAGGGAAACTCAAGACAAAGTCCACGCAGCGACCTACAAAGATAAAGCCAACTACTTCGTGTAATTTTTGTTTCTTTTCTTTTAATTAATCTTATTAAATTTACTTGTGAAATGTGCAAATATTAATTGTGTAGGTTATATAATCAAAAATTAAATTACATAATATGAAGTATTTTAATTATTTTTATAAAATATTAATTTATATGATTAAAATAGGAGTTGTCTATTAATGCGATTTTTTGGAGATTTTGGTGACGGAATCCGGCAGAAAATGAAGATTAAAATCTTGATTTGTTGCAGCTAAAATGGTTTTTAACTGCATATTTGGATCAGCACCCTGAAAAAACCAAAAACCCCTGGACCTTTGATTTGTGTAGAAACTAGCTATCAAACTTGTGATTCCAATAAATTGCTACCAGATTTTGACAAAAAAA
>APFE030785778.1:139650-150875 GCA_000404065.3 Pinus taeda
ATTATTCAATTATAAACATTGAAAATTTAGACTGCCACTAAAATCTAGGATCGAATAAAATTTAAAACATTTCAAATTTCAAAACAAAATTTAAAAATAGAAACTTACTCAACTCTATGATTGAATAAAATTTTAAACACTTAAAAATTATAGGGCCACTAAACTCTAGCGTTGAATAAAATACCCTGGCCCACTAAAGTCTAGGGTTGAATAAAATGCCCTAAAGTCTAGGATTGAATAAAATTTAAAACATTAAAAAAATAAACTGCCCCTTAAGTCTATGATTGAATAAAATTTAAAACATTAAAAAATTAAACTGCCCCTAAAGTCTATGATTAAATAAAATAAAAAAATTAAACTGCCACTAAAGTCTATGATTAAATAAAATTAAAAACCTTAGGAATGAATTAAGGTAAAACCTACTCTTGGAACTTCTGGAAAAAAAAAAAAAAAAAAAACCCTATTCTTGGAATACCAAGTCTTTCCCTCATTAATTTTGAAAAATATACATGAAATAGATGAAGATATGCCCAAGATTTAGTCTGCCTGCTTACTCAGCCAAAAACATTAGAATCTAAAAACATTAAGAGATTTTACCGTCTAAAATGAAAAAAAAAAACACAGAAAGAAGAATATTTATTAGACTGTATGCATATTTAGAAAAGAGAAGAGAAACGTTGGACATATGACTAAGAATAGAGTAGAAACGTTAAACCTGTTACTAAGAATAGAGTAGCAGAGGTTCGCTGTTAACGCCAATGGTTGCCAAGTAACACCTGAAATGAACAACAACACAGTGTATTTAATGTGTGAAATGACTGACCAACTGGGAATCGGAGAGGTCAGTGTATTTAATGTGTGAAATGACTGACCAGACTCGGAAAGTCTAACCATGACAAAGTGGCACGCAACAAATAGTTGGCCTGCCATTGGACAGTTAATGAGGGACTGTATATGTCTACAGTGAATAATGTACTTGCAAAAGTTTAAGGGTAGGTATGAACATTTACTGTTTAATGATATGCTAGTTAATTTCTGCTTTAGGTTTTATATAGTTTAACTAGGCTGATTTTTTTCTCTAAAAATCATTGAAATTACTGCAAGATTTTGATAAAATTGGTAGGGATTTTGATAAATCCGAATTGCAGCTGTTAAACTTCAAGATTTTGGGTGTCCTAGAGGTTTTTCCACCATCAAAAACACATTCAAATACTGCAACTGCAAGGTTTTTTGAATTTTTTTGGCCCAGATTTTGGCCACTTTTGACGGTCCGGACAATTCCTCAACCTCGGTAAATGACGCCTTTTAATGCACACTATAGCACATGGAGGGGTCCACTGCCTCTATAGACTAGCGTAGATCCATCTTAACTTTGGATCTATCAAGCATCGAGAGGGATTAAATCTCTCAAGGTGCAAACCTTTCCTCAATTTTTGCACTCAAAAAAGAGGTTTGCACCTCGGGAGATTTGATCCCTCTCGACGCTCAATAGATCCAAAGTTAAGATGGATCTACATTGGTTTCGAACATGTGCGGCGAAAGAAAATATATCGAACATATGATTAATTTTATCAATAATACGTAAATATATTTAATATTAATATAATCATTTTAAATATGCTAAATATGTCTGAGATTTCTTTGGTCATTTTAATTTTAAATTTTCTTAGTTACATCAGTTTGTTGAGATGAAAAATATTGTTAATAACTTTAATGATGAAATAATAAATTTGAATGTAAAATGACAATATAATAGTGTTTAATGATAGAAAGTGTGAATAATAAGAATGTAGTCAATTACAAATAGTCATTGTGATCCATCTCAAACTATTTTTTTTTACTATTCTTATTGTCACCTTTGTTAGTTTTGTCATATTTTCATATCGATTATATGAAAATGACAGTTGAAATCATAAATCGTTTAAACCTTTAGCTTGAGTTGTTGTAGGAAACATACATTGTCTCTCTTACTCTCCGATATTAGTAGGTTGAATTACTATAACACAAAAATCAATGTATATTGTTAACATTTTTTTGTGCTTACACTGAAATCAATGCACATTGTTAATCCAGTCACTTTAAAATTAATGTACCATCATACATTCAATTACATCAAATCAGAAATCAACATCTATATTAACATCAATGCATCTAATGCAAGCAATCAAATAAGATTAGAAAACAACATCTACACTGAAATCAATGCATCTAATGCAAGTAAGCAAATAATATTAGAAATCAACATCTACACTCAAATCAATGCATCTAGTGCAAGTAAGAAAATGATATTAGAAACCAACATCTACACTAAATTCAATGCATCTAGTATAAGCAATCAAATAGGATGAGAAATCACCATCTACACTGAAATTAATGCATTTAATGCAAGCAATCAAATAACATTAGAAATCATCTATATTGAAATTAATGCATCAAGTGCAAGTAATCAAATATAATTATAAAACAACATCTACATTGAAATTAATGCATCTAGTGCAAGCAATCAAATAGGATTAGAAATCACCATCTACACTAAAATCAATGCATTTAGTGCAAGCAATCAAATAGGATTAGAAATCATCTACATTGAAATCAATGCATCTAGTGCAAGTAATCAAATATAATTAGAAATCAATATCTACACTAAAATCAGTGCATCTAGTGGAAGCAATCAAATAGGATTAGAAATCACCATCTACACTGAAATCAATGCATTTAGTGCAAGAAATTTTCTTCCCTCTCTCCCCCCTCCATCTATATCTATATCTCCCTCCATCTCTTATTCTTTGTCTCTCTATCTTAGCCTCGCAAATTCACACGCTCTCTCACTCCATATCTATCAAACTATTTGACCCTCCCTCCCCATCTCCATCTCTCTCTTCTTCCCTCTCTTCACCTTCCATTTATATCTCTATCTCCCTGTATCCCTCTATATCACCCCCAAAACATACACTCTCTTTCTTCAATCTATCTATCTATCACTCCCTCCTCCTCTCCCTCTCTCCCTTCTTTTCTCTCTCTCCCTTTCTCTCCTACCTCTCTCTCTCTCTCTCTCTTCACGACCCAACCTTGTTACTATATACCTCTCTCTTTCCTTCTCTCTCCCGTTCTCTCCATCTCTTCTTCTTTGTCTCATTATCTCACCCCAAACATACACACTCTCTCTCCATCTCTCCCTTGTCACTCCCTCTCTCTCTCCACTTATCACTCTTTGTGTCTTTCTTCTTCCGTCCCTTTCTCCCCCCTCCAACTCCATCTCTCTATCCCTCGCTCCCTTCTCTTCTCTCTCAAGTCCTCTCTCTCGTCCTTCCTCCCTCTCCCTTTCTCTCCTACCTCCCTCTCTCTTCCCCCATCTCTCTCACTCTTTCTCTTTCTCCCCTCCAATCCTCTCTCTTCCCCCATCACTCTCTTCCTCTCTCTCATTCTTCCTCTCTCTCCCATTCTCTCCCACCTCTCTCTCTCTCTCTCTCTGCCCTTCAATCCTCTCTCTTCCCCATCACTCTCTCTCTCACTCACAATGTGTTACTATATCCTTCCCTTTCTCCTTCTCTCCCACCTTGTCTACATCTCTCTTTCGTTGTCTCTTTATATCACCCCTAAACACACACACTCTCTCTCCATCTCTCCCTTGTCACTCTCTCTCTCTCTCTATGTCATTCTTCTACTCTCCCTCTCTCCCCCTCCAACTCCATCTCTCTATCCCTCCTCTCCTCCTCTCTCTCAAGTTCTCTCTCTCATTTCTCTCTTACCTCCCTCTCTCTCCCTCTCTGCCCTCCAATCCTCTCACTATCTCCCTCCCTCTCTCCTTCTCTCTCTCCCACCTCCATCTTTATGTCTCCCTCTTCCTCTCTTACTCTTCTCTAACTCTCTCACTCCTCTCCCTCTCTGCTCTTATTTCCTTCAATTTATCTTCATCTCTCCCTTGTCACTCCCCCTATCTCTCCACCTCTATCACTTTATGTCTTTTTTCTTCCCTCCCATATATATCTAGAGTTAATATATATATCATGATATATTAATATATTATAACATAACAAATTTAATATTGTATTAATCCAAAGTTATTAAATTTAATAATATTAATATTATAATATATTAATATGAATATTATATTTTTTAATATTAATATTAGGGTTAATAATTTTTTTTGCATGGTATTAATAATAATTTGGTCCAAGGTATTTGGCCCATATGCTTGGTATATAATTAGATGTGATTTCTAATCTTATTTGATATATTTTATTTATTTACCATACATCTTTATACCTATTTTATATTTATTTATTTACCATACCTCTTTTATAAATATGGTATTTGGCTCATGGTATTAATAATAATTTATCCCATGGTATTTCACAGAAAGATTTCATTTAATTTTGAGTTTTTATAAATATAAAGAGCTTTACAATAAATATAAAAAGAGGTTTTATTTATTTACCATAATGTTAAATGTTAAATGTGTGTGAGATCTACTCCCATATTGGGTTGTAGAGTGCCTCATGGCTCAATAATTGATCTTAGTCCATTTTTTTCCTAAGCTTGGTAGACCACATCTTCATCATGTCCAATATATCACTTGGATCCAGCTGGGAATTGAACGAGTGACTTCACATCAAAGAGTGCTTTAACAAGCACCACTAAATCACCATCTACCCAAAACTCATAAACACTAATTAATCTTAGTCTATTAATAAGATTAAAAAATTATATATAACTTAAAAATTCAAATTATATATAATTTAAAATTCAAATTAATGTGTTTTTACCAATATTAATAAAATTATTTTGATTATTTTTCAAAAACATGATATAATTATACATCGGAATCGTACTGAACAATAAAATAAAAATACTCCTTAAACACAATCATTTATATTTATAAAATACAATTAAATTAGCAGACAGTCATACTGAACTGTAAAATAAGAATGCTCCTTCGGCAGAATCATTTATGCAATGATGCCATTTTATGATTACATATCTCATCGATGTCAAGTTAGCAGGCAGTCAATTAAATGGTCTCTGAATTTTGGGAATCTTGTGATTATTTATAACTTTTTGGTTTTTAGAATGATGAGATATTTTTATTTGGATCGCAAATTTTGAAAATGAAGTTATTTATTTGATTGAACATATTTAACTTTGTTCGGCAGATTTTTAAAATATCTGAAAGTTTATAATCATGCTCAACTAAAATTTGATCCAAATTTAATGTTTATTCTTTAATGGATTTTAACGTGGGTTTATATTTTCTGTGTATTTTAATTATAAGAACAATTAAACTGTTTCGAACATTCATATAAATTTTGGATTATGGGTAAATTATTTAAATGATCTTCAAATATGAAAAATTTTAATGAATTTAGCATTTGGATGTGAAAATATTTTATTTTGTGTTAAATTTATTATTTTGGTTGAGTAATTTGAACCCTTTTAAAATAAAATAAGCCGAAAATGTTGGGTAATTTGGATCGTTGCAAAATAAGATGAAACTTCTCATGAAAAAGTTTGAAGATCAAAGTCTTCATGAAATTATAGATTTCAATTAAAAAAAAATATTATTAAATATGAAAAAAATTTATTAAAAACAATTTGAATTTATTTAAACTTTATATTTTCACATACAAATTTAGAAAATATCTTTTTAATTTTCTAATTTTATTTATAGTTTCTAAAGATAAAAACCAATGGTGATAAATAGGAAATAACAATGTGGATTGTGGGATTTTGATAATGACAGAGATTTGCCTGGAATTTTGTAAGTGTACACGGTTTCACCTTTTTGAGAGTGTGTTATTTGAGTTTTATAATAAAAATTTAATATTTAAATTAATTTAAATTTTTTTATTTAAGAATTTAATAAAATAATATTTATAGTTAAAAAGAACTTAATATTGGATAGAAATTAAAAAAAAAACTCTTTTTAAATGAATTAAAAATTAATTTGTTTCATTTATCTAGTATAAACAATATAGAAAACCTTTATCATAATTTTACTATAACCCTCTCATATTCTATTAACAAGTTTTCAATTGAAGTTTCAAATAATAAAAGAAATAGCAAAACCAATCCATGGTATGACAAAGATTGTAAATTTGTAAGGAGAGCAATTAAGGAACTTGTTGATGAATCTCTTAAAATGGACAAGATAAAAATGTACAAAGCCCTAACTAAAAGGAAAAAGAGGCAGTACATTTGTCAAAGACAGGAGAATCTCTTACACCTCTCTAAGGTAGCTCCTAAGAAATTTTGGAGGCAGATTTTGATTAGGAAGACTAAAGATAATAATAAAATTGCTCTTCACGATTGGAATTCCTATCTTAAAAAGCTCTATGAATCTCCCAATGTCATGGATAATTTGGAAACCCTGCGCACCACGAAAGAAGTTTTCTCTTTAGAAGACATTAAGTTTGGGGTTAATCGCCTCACTAATGGGAAAGCTAAGGACATTGAAGGTTACCAAGCGGAAATCTTAAAAATTGGAGGTCTTGTCCTCATCCCCCACATCCATAAGCTTTTCAATCAAGCAGTCAAGCAAGGGTTCCCTAAACCTTAGACTGAGAGCCTTATTATCCCTATTTTAAAAAGTGGGAATATAAATAACCCCTCTAATTATCGGACAATTATGATCAACCCTCTCTTAGCCAAGTTATATGGTAGTATTTTGGAAAATAAGTTAAGCATATGGCTTGAAAGTGAAGGTAAGCGGGCTAAAGGCCAAGCAAGTTTCAGAAGGCATCACTCAACAACAGACCACCTCGTTACATTTAGGATCACTGCAGAGGAATGTCGTAATGATAAATCCAATTTATTTTGTTGCTTTGTGGACTATGGAAAGGCTTTCGATACAGTTCCTAGATACAACCTTTGGAATAGATTAGAAGAGCTAAAGGTTCCTCTCGAGTTGAGAGTTGCCACTATAAGGTTATACGAGAATGTAATTGCCAAGCTAAAGAGAAATGAGGGGTGGTCGAAAGATATTAAGTGTAACATTGGAGTTAAACAAGGATGCCCCCTCTCCCCTACCCTATTTCGCATTTACATTGATAAGCTCGAAGGCTATTTAGAGGACGCAGGTTGATAAGCTCGAAGGCTATTTAGAGGAAGCAGGATGTGATGGCACGATCTTAGTTGGGATAGTCGTCATCCTTCTTCTCTATGCTGACGATATTGTTTTTTTCGCAAGGTGCCCATCTGATCTTGATAAGCAACTCGGGCTTCTTAAGGATTTCTGCTCTACCATGGGTATGACTGTTAACACTGACAAAACAAAAGTTATGATTATCAAATCCAAGAAGGACACTTACGCTAATTTTATGTATGACAATAATAACTTGGAGGAAGTGTATTCTTACAAGTAGCTAGGAATTGATATTCATCACAAGCTCAACTGGAACCATAGCATTCAGAAAAGGATTAATGGGGGGTGGAAAGCGTATTTTGGTCTTGAAAATAATCGTAGAACAACAAACCTTGTAATGTGGGATAAAAAGAAGTTCCTCTTTGAAACTTTAGTCACTCTTGTCATCTTATATGGCTGTGAGGTTTGGGGTTGCAGCATCTCTAGAGAATCATGGAGAAAGTTTGAGCAAATCCAGAAGCATTTTATAACTTATAACCTGAAAATTAAAAGTAATACATCCTATCCGATTATCCTTATGAAAGCAGGTCTTTCCCCTATTGAGAGCCTAGCTATGATTAGGTTTCTGCTGTACAAGCACAAACTCAATAACATAGACAATCATAGACTTCCTAAACTAGCTTTAAATTCTAGCCAAAACCACCTAAGGCTCAATTGGGGGTGGCATAAAGACACAAGGGTCTAGTTAAACTATTGGGAGATCAACGAGAATGATGTTTTGCAAAACATTAATAACATTATAGATATTGTTACTTCTAAGTTCAAAGAAAAAATGTGGTGTGAGAAAGATTTAGCGACTAAAAGAAAATTAAGTTATTATAAGAAGGTCATCAACCCCACCCTAGAAGATCAAAAGTATCTCTCTATTTTAACTAGCTCAAAGAAGAAAATTAATATAGCAAAGATTAGAATGAATTCTCATGAGCTCCATAGTGAAACAAGTCGTTGGGTAGTTCCTAAAACGCCATGGATGGAAAGGATCTGCCATATATGTGAGAATAGGAACATTGAGGATGAAAACCACTTCCTCTTAGAGTGCCCCATGTACAACCACATTAGGTCTCAGTTTCACAATCTTTGTTAAAACACTGACCTTCCGAGCCTTTTACAATGTCAAAATTATAGTGAGCTCGGGAGGCTTCTCTCCAAACTTTTTGAGCATAAGAATAAAATCTTAAATCAAAATAAATAATTTGTTTCTTTAGGTCTAATAAACCAATATTTAGTCTTAATGGATATTAACCACCATCAACATCATCATTATCTATATATTTATCCACCTATATAGCTGTCAACGTCATAGAAATGTTTCATGAATCAATAAATGCCGAAAGATTGATTATGATGGGCATGGAGTTTTTCTCTTAGGCCAACCACGTGGATAGTACGATATTCCTTTGTGGGGAAAAGTGGTCTTCCTTTTACGAAGAGCTTTGAAAACTTTATCTTAGTTTGCATCTTCGTCTTGCATTCTATGATCCAAGAATTGGCCCTTGTGTTTTTCATCACCCACCAAGCGGTCACCACCTTTTTGTCACCTTCCTTTCCCACTAATAGTTACATTGAATTTAAATAAAACCCATCACTCTAAGGCATAAAAATCGTCATCAATAATTCTTTATGAAGCATAGTGATAAACGTAACGTATTTATAGTTCAATGTGTAGCAAATAGTCATATTTTTTCCCATAGGAGTCCAATTTATTGGAAGAGAAAACGCTATTAATATGCATTTAGTTGCTTTTCTAATTTATTCAAATCCACCGTTGTAACTATATATATATAACTGGGTAGGAGTCCAAATGCAGTGACATTTCTTTAATTTCATTATATCTCTATTAAAACCGTATTCTCTCTTAACCTTATTCTCTCTTAACCTTATAAATTACAAGAATCATTATAAATCACAAAAATTTACATTTACATTCTGTTTTGAAACGATAATAAAACATATTTAGTGATTTACTTGAAATTGATAATAAACCATACTTAATTGATAATAAAACCATACTTAGTGATTTATATAGAAAATAAATTAAAATAAAATATAATTTACCAGAAATATTCTCTCTTAACCTTATAAATTGATAAAACAAAACAAGGAAATAAATTGATAAAACAAAACAAGGAAACCTGGGCATATAGATATGTCCAAGTTCCGTTTGGCTTCAGCTAAGGATCAAAAGATTGTGGATACTTTGTCTTTCTAATCAGGGGCCTCTTCTAAACCACACATTACTGTAATACGTTATGACAAAAGCCACTCCTGTATTTCCAGCTACTGGACATCTTAAGATTAGTGATAAGAAGCCAGGCAAACCTCATGTAGCGTCTTTGCCATCTGAACGAACACAGATCTCAAATAATCTGCAAAATCTTCTTCCCTGTAGTTATCCAGTGGGTCAACTTGGAATGACCATGTAATGGCAGACTGCCCAGAATCCCCTTCCCCTGCCCCTTCCCCAGAGGAAGCAGACATCACTTGGACTGTGACTTCATATCCATGCAACCCCATGTTCCCATCTATCACAGCGTAACTGTACCGACGCTCCTTATTGTCCATACATATCAGTTTCTCCTTCACCCACATAACCTCTCCTCCGCCGCCGCCGCCATTATCATCACCAGAAGATTTGCCGGCGCAGTATCGGACGCAGCCGGGCGTTTGCTCTGTTCCCTCCACTCTCTCGCACACAGACAGAAATGGATTCCACCTCCGCAGTCCACAGAAATCACTAGCAATTTCCCACACACTTTCCACCGACGCCGCCACTGGAACGGTCACAGAACCCTTCCATTTGGAGGCCCCCTGCATATCTCTCTGCCAAAAATTTAAAAAAGTGGGACAACGTGATCAACCAGTCAAGTGAATGTCTGCCATGAATTCCAGCAAAAAACAGACACCAAACAGATGTTGTGGATCTCCGTTTGCCTCTGCCTGGTAACTCAGCCAAAAACTTTAAGAAATTTTACAGTCTAAAAGGAAAAAGCGCAGAAACCAGGAAAATATATTAGAGAATACAGATGCAGAAAAGAGTAGTAGCGATGAACCTGTGACCAAGAATGCAGTGGCAGAGGTTCTGTGAGAGCAAAGCACGCTGCTAACGCCAGTGGTTACCCCAGCAACACCTGAAATAAACAACACAGTGTGTTTGGAGGGAAATGACTGAGCAGAGACAGGAGGCCCTGGTATAAAAAGAGGCCTCGTACTGGACAGGTGGACAGAAACAAAACGAGGGCAAAGTGGGCAAGCCCAGCTTTCATCTGGTAGCCAATTTTGACACGGAGTGTAGCACATGGGGGGGTCCATTGCCCCCATAATCATTTTTGCAGTGACGCCATCTGTAGCCAAAATAGCTCTCGCCGTCATATCAATGTTATGTTCGGAGCGACTTAACAAGTGACTTACGTTACGGCGTTGTGTACCGAGTCAACAAATTCGTCAAGAAAGTTAATTTTTTTTTTTTCTAAAAAAAATTGATAATAGTAGTATTTAAATCATTTTATTTTAGTGGAAATGGATTCAACACTATCTGCAAGCACTTAAAATCTTGAAATTTGATAGCAGCTTAGATTTCCCAAGAACTTTATTAAATTATAGCAAAAATCTTGCTGGAATTTCACTTATTTTCTAAGCAAGTTTGTGGCCTCATTAGATTACTCTCTTACATTTATAAAAAAAAATAAAGGAATGGCATATCTATCCGTTATACTTTCTCTTTATTTTCTCTGATATAAAAATGGATTTTACACAACAAAATTCAAGATTTGACCCAAAAAGATTTGGGAAATTCTAGTCAAAAACAGCAAAATATATAGTGTTTAGGCATAGAATGTTTGAATGAGAATTTTTAGATTCTAGGAAATTTGTGATTTTTATTTTCACAGTAGATTTTGGATTATTTTGTAATTTTTAAAATTAGAAGATATTTTGATATTTTTATTTAAATTCTAAATTTTGTAATATTTTGGATATTTGGAATATAGGTGCTAAGTCAATTTTTTTCATTCCATTACTAGTTCTCATAAATATTTTGAAATTTATAGTCAAGTATAATTTAAATTTAAATTTGATATTTATCATT